>CAUYQV010159292.1:0-36881 GCA_963574575.1 Galagoides demidoff | reverse complement strand
GTCAACAGGCTTTTGAGAGATGAAAAGCTGAAATGTCCTATAGGAGGTAATGGCTGGATTTTGATGTGCCAGGGAAATTCAGAAGACTCTGGGGATTAGGGTAGAACTAAAGCCAAGAGAATAGATTGAATATTTATATATCAAAAAGTTAGAACCCAATACCTTTAGCTTAGCCTGTGCACCCAGATAACAGACCCCTTGGCCACCCTAGTAAGAGACAGTAGGTTTATTCTCTGGAATAAATAAGAAACTCAGATCTGGACATACAAGGCCAGTGGCAAAGGATGAGAAGTCAGGCTGAAAACAGGGAAAGTGTAAAGCCATCTACTGACTCTAGAGTGACGACTCCAAATTTTCTCCTGTTCTTGGTTTTCAGAAAGATAGAATCCTGGATTCTCCCTTGTATCTCCTGCTCACCACCAGATGGAATGTTAGAGAATTCCTGTGGAGATCCTAGCAAGGTTAAAGGCATGCACACACACCACAGCCCCATGCAGCCATGCTGGTAAACAGCCTGCCCACATCCACCATGCCTGTGGCACCGTTTAATCTCACTCTCAAATACACGTATGAAATGATAGCCAAGGATCATCAGGAGCTTGCAAAATCCTTGTACTCTGAGAGATAAAACAAAACTGAGAGCTTTTATAATTATTGAGGATAGGCAAGCTTATGTCACAGAACAATCTCAAACTTCAGTGTTAGAAAAGAACAACCAACCACTGGGTTTTCTCTCCTGCAATGTGCTCACCCTGAGTTGACAGGTGAGCTCTGTTACTCAGTGACCTAGGCGGGTGGTGTAGCCATCCCCTCAATCCTGGCCAATAACCAGGCCAGAGACAGGGGGAATAACTCTGGAGAGCCTTGAACAGGCCTGAAAGAGACACACCTTCCTGCTCCGCTCTGTTGGCCTGACACAGCGATATGGCTGCATTCAGCAATGCAGGGACTAAAAGCATCATATTACGTTGTCCTTAGAAAGCTGAAATGTGGAAATACCCATGAATCGCACCTAAAAAAGAGGTAATTCATGGAACAAAAGCACAACTTTAAGGAAACCTATAATAAATATACTTAAATATGTTTAACACTATTGTCAAAGAAACAAGAAGTGAATACTGCTTAAAAGAGTCTAAGAACATAAAAGTGCCCTTGTAAATTACATATATAAACTTATATAATATATAATGAAAATATTTTTATTATATTACATAAACTTAAAATATATTATAAATTATTTTTAATTATATTAATAAATAATTTATATGTGTTTATGTTAAAAATGTATATCAAATCTATTATGAGGCATAAAAATTATATTAAAATATATAAATTAAATATGTTATCAGAAATTTGAAAATTCAATAAAGTGAAAATTTAAGACATACAGTAGAAATCTCTTTAAAAAAAAAATCCAGAATTCTCTATCTTTTTTAATGGCTAAATAGGTTGGTGAGCATTTAGGTCGTTTCTACATTTTAGTGGTTGTAAATTGAGCTGCAATAAACAGTCTACTGCAAATGTCCTTATGATAAAATGATTTTTTTTTTCTTCTGAGTAGATGCCTAGTAAAGAGATTGTGGAAACAAGTGGGAGGTGTAATTTGAGTTCTTTGAGGATTCTCCATGATTCCTTACAAATAGGTTGTATTAGTTTGCAATCCCACCAGCAGTGTAAAATGTTCCCTTCTCTTCACATCAATGCCAGCTCTGAGACTTTGTGATGTGGGCTCTTTTCACTGTGGCTAGGTGATATTAAAAAAGATGGAGACTTTGCATATTTTGTATTAACCTAGATGGAGTTGGAACACATTCCTTTTTGTAAAGTTTCACGAGAATTGGGATAGCAAGAATCCAAATTACTCAACTCTAGTATGAAATCAGTAAATGATCTAGCAGGCGTCCTCAAACTATGGCCCAGGAGCCACATGCAGCCCACCACGGACATTGATCTGGCCTGCCAGGTGTTTTTGCTGCCACTGCCTGTCCTGCTTAGCAGCTGACTCGTCCCGGGGCCCACAGTCTGGCCCTCCAGCAGTCTGAGGGACAGTGAACTGGTTCCCTGTTTAAAAAGTTTGAGGACCCCTGATTATGCCCATATAAAAGAAAAATTCAAATCAATCCAAAGTGGGGGGTCAAGGAAACAAGGGAGCAGGGAAAGGGGATGGGGGGGATGGGAAAAAATAAAATAAAACAATAAAAATAAATAAATACAATATAAGGAAAAAGATGAGTGGATTCAGTAGCTCACACCTGTAATTCCAGCACTTTGGGAAGCTGCGGCGGAAGGATCGCTTGAGACCAAGAGTTCAAGAGAAGCCTGGACAACATAGTGACGCACGATCTCTACCAAAAAGGTTTTAAATTATCTGGGCATGGTGGTGCATGTCTATAATCTAGCTGCTTGGGAGGCCAATGCTGTAGGATTGCTTGAACCCAGGAGTTCAAGACTGTAGTGAGCTACGATCATGCCAAAGCACACCAGCTTGGGTGACAGTCTAAGACCCTGTCTCCACAAAAAAGAAAAGAAGAAGAAGAAAAGGAGATGATGCTTAAGAAAATGAAGCACTCCAGTAATTTCAACAGTTGATTGATGCAATTGTCTAAAAGATACAATAAAAAAAGAAAGTTATCAAATTCAATAAAAATTCCCTATGTCCTGAGTTTCTGGATTGTAAAAGGCTCCCAGGTGCAAGCAAAACAAAGACTTGAATCAAGGCAACCTGTACAGAGAATCATCCCCACCTTTCTAAATTCATTCCTCGGCTATGGGCATAGAACCTGGAAATTCTATTCCCCAGGGCCCCGTACGCAGGATGCTAAGTTTTACCAGTGAGCAGCACACATGAAAGCTGTGGGAGGCAGAAGAGAAGGAAAAACTGACTTGTGGGCAGCAGCTGTGCAGAGGTTCCCGGGTACTGGTCAATGTGCAGTTTTCCCCACCGTTCTGGATTCCTCCATCCACTGTGGTGCTACAGGAAGTCAATAGCCGCCCCCTTCCTGAGGGACCTGAAACACTCACCTTCACTCCCCAGTTTTCCAAGGTTGTATAAACATATAACTCACTGTTTTAAACTCTTGCTGCTGGAAACATCTAGAAAATACAGAATGCTTTCTTCTGTATTCCTGAATAAACTTGATGATTGTAGTATATTAATATGAAATTGCCAAACCCCACAGATAAAGAAAAAGATCCTAAAAGCATGCGGGGGTGAGCTGAGGGGAAAACATTTAAAACTTTAATCAGAATGGCCTCAGGTGCTGCTCAGCTGCAGATACTAGAAGTTAATACTCAGGCAAAATTATTTCCACCCTAGAATTTACAATTCTTAAGCAATATTCTCAGGCAAAATTACTTATAATCTGGAGTTATGATGTGTGATGGTAAAGCAAAAATATTAACAAGAACGGAAAAGTCCAAAACACTTACTGTTGAGGAAAGCAATTTTTTCCCCCTCAGGAAGCAACTAGAAGATGTTTGGTGTCCCACCAAAACTAGAGAGGACGTACAGAAGGAGAAAGACTAGGAACTAGAGGATCATGTGCAAGGGAAAGAAAATTTGTGGGTTGATAATACATTTAGGATGACAGGTGGGTCGTGGGCCTGCAGAGTTAAGAGATGAGGCTGCAAGGAAGATGCTCCAGGAGGGAGAAAATTAGCCACTGACTTTAACCTGTTGAAAGGAGTGGTCTCCTTCTGTAGGAGAGGCTGGGAAAGCAGTGATGATGCTGTGGTGGGTGGCATTATTTGTGCAAAAATATGGTCTGTGTCTCTACGGGAGGAATATACTTGATGAATCACTGGTGTCAGGGATGGCCATGTGACCTGTTTTGTCCTATGGAATGAAAGCAAAATTGGCATAGCTGCTTCTGAACGGAAGTTTTAAGGGCCACCATAAGATTTTGCCATCCATTCATTTCTCTCTGCCCAGCCACCGCAGCCCCAGCTGAGTAGAGGACCTGCCCACTCCGCCCTCGGTGTGTTGGTGCAGAGGCAGCAGGGAAAGGAACTAGTAGGTTGGTGGGGGAGGCTCAGGAGGCCCCAGTGACCAGAGGGGCAGCACAACTGCTGGGGGGACACTTCCAGGTTGCCAGCTCGGGGAATGCTGTGGTGTCTCCACCCCGGCTCTGTCTCCCTCCCCTAGCCCTTACAGCTGAACAGGGAACCCCCCCCCCCAATTTCCCAGGCCTGTCCAATTTCATGTATGTTTCCTAGGTCTGGGAAGGCACTGACATTTTGCCTCCAGCAGAAGAGATTGTATCCATTCATTTGTTGGTATATATATATATAATTTACAAGATATATATTATATGTATAATCTACCCAGGAGGAGATTTTCTCCAACTTGGATTTTTCCCCTCTGCCAGGAGCTCTGGTGCTCTTTCTGCATTCTTTTACGTAAAATAAATCCTGTCTTACAACCGAACTCTGGTCCATGGATTCATTCTTCGAATCCCCAACACCAAGGACCTACTGAAAAAAGAAATTGTGGTACTACCAGGATGCCTGCAGGTCCTAGGTAAGGCCTGCTTCTTCAACCTGAGAAGACCAGCAGCCGCCCTGAAACAGAAAAGAACAAAGCAAGAAATAAGCCTTTGTTGTTACAAACTTCTCAGATTTGGGGCTTATTTGTTTCTTCAGCATAATTTAGCTTAAGTTGATTAAATACATTGGAAACCAAATAATCTAATAAACAAAAGTGGTGAAGGCAGACAAACAATTACAAAGGAAACCAAATAATAATAGTATGCTATGTGGTTCAAATATAAGCAATTTATTCTTTCAACAAATATGTAAGTAGCACCTATTTTAGGCCAAGCATTGGTTTAGCCACTGGAAATAGAGCAATGGAAATAGAGTATCATTACTCCCCTGAAGTGTGTGGATACAGACAGTAAAGAAATATCAAGTAACTATACAACAAGTAGGTCAGAGAAAAATAAAGCAAGATGAGAGGGAAAGTCACATCGTGGGGAAGGAGATATATTTTATACGAAGTGTGAATTTGCCCTAGGACCACAGTTCTCAACCTGTGGGTTGTGACCTCTTTGGGGGTCAAACGACCCTTTCACAGGGATTTCCTAAGACCATCCTGCATATCAGATATTTACATTACGATTCATAACAGTAGCAAAATTACAGTTATGAAGTAGCAACAAAAACAATTTTATGGTTGAAGGTCACCACAACATGAGGAACTGTATTAAAGGGTCACGGCATTAGGAAGGTTGAGAACCACTGCCCTAAGACTTGAAGGATGTGAGGGATTGAGCCATGGACACCAAAGGAAGAATCTTCCAGGAAAGGAAATAAATATAAAGGGTTTGCGGGGCAACATAGTTGACATTGTTGGGAGCTAGAAGGGGGCCATGGTGGCTGAAGAAGTTCAGTGAGAGTGACAGAAAATGGTGTGAGACTGGAAAAGAGGTGGGGCAGGCAGTGCTCTGGCTAGGACCCTAAAGGCCACAGCAAGGACTGGCATCTTACTTTGAATGAAGGGAAAACCACTGGAGGCCTTTAGGTAGCACTGCCAACATCTGATATAAAAGTTGTAGAGCTCACTCTGATGGCTCAAACTCTATCTTCAGTAGGTAGTCAAAATCAGAAACAGACAAGTTAGCAGGCTACTGTAAAAACTTGAGTGATGAGAAGTAGATAGAGTTTAGGATATATTTAGAATGAACAGCCTTACTATGACTATAAGACAATGTAATTTATGAAATAATATAAACATTGAATGTGAGATGAAAGACATCTATGTGTGTGTGAGAGAGAGAGTATAAAAGAACTAAATTCTCACCTTTGAACTAAAAAAAAACCCCAATAATTAGCAGTATAAAGTATATTTGGAAACATGGAGATGAAAGCCATGGAAACATAGTTGAATTAAGAAGGATTTGCCTTTGGGAAATGAATCATGAGGTTGGGAAGCAGGCTAGTGAGAAGATGGAGGCAGAAGACACTGTTCCCAGAATGAGCCTACTAGTATTTGATGTGCAAACTTATGTACCTATGGGGCTTTAACCAAAACAGAAATAAATGTTTTAAAAATATACTTATATGGCTTCAGAAAAATACTTAACACCTAACAATGTATGTAAATAACGGCCTATGACAATTGTGGATGGTAAGGGAGAGTCATACAAAATGGGAGCCATGCTCTCAAGGCACTTGTGCTCTGTATTATCTAGAATCTAGATTCTGCAACTGTTACAGAGATCTCCAGACTAAGGCAGAAATATATTTTGATTTCCACGTAACATTCCTGAAATGAATATCTCAAGGCTGTCCTAGAACTCCTAAGGATTAGGAATCTAGGTTCCTTCCAACTTGTCCTGCAATCAATATTCAGGTCATCCTTGACTTATTGAAAACATTTCTTTGGATTTGTTTACCCAGTCCCTGTAAGATTCCTTATGGATTAGGGTTAGGTAGTGTATTGGGAGCAGCTCTCCTGGGAAGAAGGACATGATGGGGCAGGGAGGGGCTGTCTAGGCCCCATCTTGGTGCTTCTCACCTTAATTCTGTCCCAAGTGATTGCTCATACCTGTGATGGAGGAACTACCCTGCCAGAAAAACTTAGTGTGCCAACTGCAAAAGTAGACAGAAGACTCTCTAGCCTAACAACAGGTGTGACAGAGTCTTGAAGTAACGTAGCACAGTTTTAAGACTAATTTTCATGCGGTCCACACCCCTCCATGGGCTCTCAGAGAGGCTGATGGGAGGTCCACTTGTGCACTAAGACTCGGATTCAAAGGTGACCTCTGAACCATGAAGTAGCCCTGACCCAGGTGGTATAAAAGAGACCACTGGCCATAACCTTTGCTTCTTTGACTACTCTGGCAATGGAGGCTCGTTTGCTATTTATGTGAATTTATCCTGCTTTATAAACTTTCTTACTCTATAAACTTGTCTTGCTTTTCCTCAATAAACTTTGTTTCATGCTTGCCTTATTTTGGGGTATCTGGTCATTTTTCAACCAAGAGGTCTCCAAGAACCTAGAACCCAGGCAACTACCTTGAAACCCTAACATTTTAGGGCAATGGCAGCTACCTGGAAGCCCAACAGTAGAAATAGCACCACAGTGGAATGAGTATGGGCTGCAGAACCAGAAGGTCCTGGGCTTGAATCCCAGCTCAATCAGATATTAGCAGAGATGACTTGTTAATTAAAGCCCCTGCACTTCCATTTCCTCATCTATAATATAGACTTAATACCACCTATCTAATAGGGTTGTTGGGAGGATTAAATGAAATAAAATGTGAACCTAAACAACGGCTGCCATGTAGGAATTGCTCAATAAATTAGAGTTGCATTATTAAAGTGAGGATCTTCAGTTAAATAAATTGTGAATCAGATCATGTCACTCCCATCACTTTCTTCACATTTAGAATCAGATCTGAATTCCTTATGACAGCCCACAAGACCCACATGATCTGGTTCTTGGCTCCCTCTCTTCACTCCACTCCTCCAAAGCAAGTTCACATCACAAGCTCTTGCTGTTCCCCCGCCCGGAATTCCCTTCTCCTTGTTGCTCTCTCATTTTATCGTATTTGTGCCAACATGTCATCTCCTCAGAAGGACCTTCCCTAGCCACGCAGCTAAAATAATAACCACCTTCCAGTGTTCCCTAAGTCCAGTTTCTATTTGATAGATAGCATTCACCAATCTATCCTATTATGCATTACCTGTCTCTCCCAAGACAATGTCAGCCCCTCGAGAGCAAGGACTTTGTAATTTTCCACAACTGCATCCTCAGCATCTGAAAATCGACCTGTCGTACTGTAGGCCCTAAATTAAACTCAGATGCAGTATTGAGCATCAGTGACACATATGTACATTGCATCCATTCATAATCTGGATAATCATGGTCAAAACCTATTTCGGTAGAAAAGGCAAAGAGTGAGGAATGATGGAAGAGAGGGACTAAGGGTTGTATTGGGGCACTATGAAAGGAAAACTAACCAAGGAAGCTTCTGCCCTTGAATGTGGCCCATTAGTTCTGAGGCAATAATTCCTTCACCTGTGTTTGTTCCAAGTGCCCTATTTCTTGGCTTTGTGGCAAGGACTTCTACAGCACTAAACTGATCTTTGAATCCGTGCTCTCACCACGTAAAAGTGTTGAAATAGTGGTCCTCTGAGGTGAGATATTCTGGTGCAGCTGTCTATATGGATCAAATAAATTATGCAGTGACCAAGATAGTTTTAATTTTGTTCTGAGTACTTTGGTACTTAAAAAAGACTTGTCAAATAGAAAAGATATGGGAAAGATTAAAAAAAAAAAAGAAGCCTTCTACAAAAGAGACAGCTTTAGTGTTTACATACCTGATTAAACACATGTATTTGATATAAACAGATTTTCATTTCTCTTATCGAGTGTCACTAACCTGAAACGATGAATACTGAGGACACTATGACCTTGGACTTCAAAATTATTCAAAAGAACAGAAGATTAAAATGCTAGGTGGAAAGTTTGTAATCAAAATTAAAGGAACAGTTTCCACCAATTCCTAATGTAACCAATTTCCCTGTTAATAAACATACTTTAAAAAGTAAGATTGAGATGGTTTCTCTTTTGACTAACTGAACTGTTCAGCTTTTAATGTATTATAAGTTTGACTGTCATACTTAACACAATCAGTACTTTATATACAGAGGTACTTATGAAATAAAGATTCACTGATTGATCAAACAGTATTCAGATTTACCTTAACAGTTTTCAAGATAAAATAAACATACATAGATGAACAAAATCAAATGCTTTGCTGCATTGGCTATTAGGACTAAAATTTCCCATTACTCCATAATCTATTCATGCATTATTTCCTGGTTTTGCCTGGTAAATTTTTATTTAAAAAATTCCAACGTGTTACCAACAGTGCTGATTCCTCTAATTCCTAATAGTTACAGTATCAGCCCATGCCACATGATATTCCCACTCTCCTTTCACCACCACTTTATCCAGGCACTCTGTGTGGCCAGCTTAGCACCATAATCCACATGCTTGGACTTTTGCACTTGATATCAACTGACCCGAGTACATGAGTAGTCATCAGGCTCCATCTCCGTGAAAATCTAAGAGATGCTATTCAGCAGAATCTAAAGTGGGAGTAACCTACCTTATCCTTCTCTAATTAATAAGTAAACTATGAAGCAGAAGAGTTTCTTAGTGTGAGTCATAATGTTTTTCTCATCTCCATGATGTGTAGTTTCAGAGTTAGGAGTACAATATTCATATCTCTTCAGTTATTTTTTTTAATGTTTGTTTGTAAAGTGCTGTCAGCCAAATTATAATTGGCTCTCCCAAACCACGGGTTCTGCATCTGCAGACTTAGCCAACTGCCATTGAAAATACAATATTGATGGATGTAGAACCCAGAAAAAGCCAGATTTTTTTTCTCTCTGTGGGTTTGGCAGTGAAACTATGGGACTTGAATATCCTCAGATTTTGGTTTTGGAACCAATCCTTTATGATACCAAAGAAATGATTAAATGACGTGAGTGGTCTATATGCAAATGAATCTACATTGTGATAATTGTTACACCATTTCTCCCAGGGATGAACCCCTCTGTATATTTATGCCTTGGTAGTTCGAGTTGTACATTGACGCTGAGCTTCACTGTGAGCCTTGCTTTGGCCAATACAACATTGGCAGACGTGATGCAAGCAGAGGCTTGAATAGAGCCTATGTGAAGGGTCTTGTCCTTTCTTGGCCCTTGCTGCAACCACAAATGTGAAGAAGTCCAATCTAGCCCACTGGGAGATGAGACACACAGAGCTGAGATCAAATATTGCAGCTCAGGATCCCTAGACCATGTGTTCTTTGCTTACCTGCCAGCTGACTGCCACTGCAAAAAGTGACCCTCAGCAAGGTCAACAGAACAACCTAGTTGGGATCCATCCAATGTGTTGACCTACTGAATCATAAGCAAACAAGATGGGTTTATTTTAAGCCACCAAGTTTTGACATGGTTTGTTACATGGCAATAGATGACTGATACACATCTGCTCATGTGATTTCTGTTACGAGAACAATTCTGCTAAGAAAAGAATCCTGATGTGAACTCATTTTTATAAGTAGTGGCTTCAAACACCTTCTTTTTTCTAGAAAAGTTTTTTTTTTTTTTTTTAATAGAGACAGAGTCTCACTTTATGGCCCTCAGTAGAGTGCCATGGCATCACACAGTTCACAGCAACCTCAAACTCCTGGGCTTAAGCGATTCTCTTGCCTCAGTCTCCCGAGTAGCTGGGACTATAGGCCCCGGCCACAATGCCTAGCTATTTTTTTGTTGCAGTTTGGCCGGGCTGGGGTTCAAACCTGCCACTCTTGGTATATGGGGCTGGCACCTTGCCAACTGAGACACAGGCACCATAGAAAAGTATTTCTTAAAACATGGCCTATGAGTGCTCTGCATTAGAATCACCTGAAGAGTATAAAATGATTATAAATTCTAGCCCCACCTTATGTCAACTGAATGTGATGCCTGAAGAGAAGCCTGAACATTCACATTTTCGCATAGGGATCCTGCAGATTCATGTGGGAGGGAAAAGGTTGGGTGTATCTCCAGGTTATTTTTCCAGCTTGAGGTATAATTGACAAATAATGTTATCCAGTTTGATGAAAATATTTCAAATTGTATATAAAACTAGCACATTGTACCCAATGATTACATTACACAGCTATGAATAAAAATTTAAAAAAAATTATACATATTCAAGGTATACAATGTGATGTTTTGATATACATATATATTGTGAGTTGATTACCACAATGAAGTTAATTAATAAGTCTATCACCTCACATAGTTACTTTTTAAAATTTGAGAACCACTGCATTACACCAGTGATCTCCCAAGTGGAGCACACCCAACATTCCAGTGGGATAGAGGAAGAAAATATAAGAAATTCTATTTATCTTTATATCATCCTTTTATAATTCCCACTTTGTGGATGTTACATAGTATACATGATATAAATATAGTAATTTATTCTATTATGAAATGAATAAAAGTAATTATTTTTAGCATACCTGCAGGAAATAAAACAAGGCTTCCTGGAGGAGGCGGCAACTGAAGTTAGTCTTAAAAGATGGATAGGATTGATTGGCATAGCTCACAGGAAGAAAGGAAGAGGAGGTTAGGCCTTCTCTGAACAGAACGTGTTCCAAGGGCGGGAGGGCATTGTGTAAAAAGTTTAGAAGAGAAAAAAACTATGATGTGTTTTTTTGAATTACAAATAGTGTGGTGCTCTTGTAGCAAAAAGAGACTGACAGGATATAGCAAGAAATGAATGTAGACATATACATGAAGAAGTGACTTGACGCATATACACAAGTAGACCAAGTACCATGTGCGTGGAACAGTGACTAGAGCTGTGGGAAATACCGAGATAGACTGACCTCCACTCCACAAGGCATCCTGAAAGGAGCTCACCTTTGTTATCAGAGGACTTGAGCACAATTCCTGATTTGACCTTGGAACAACTGATTCCATGAAAGAGTCCCATCACATCTCTGAGCCAGCCCCACTTTACTTGCTTAGAAAATATGTTTAACAGCAAGGACTGTAGTCTCCACCTAAGAAACTCATAAATATTGACTGTCATGGGCCTTAGTTACTTATTAGCACTGATTCCTAAAGGTGAATCTCAGTGGAAGTCTATAATCGTACACGCTGCAATGCACTATAATGCTAAGATGGAAAATATAATATTTTTATAAAAGCACTATTTCCATAAACACACAATTACGATCTGTTACCTCATACCTAAAGCTTGGTGTAAATCCTGACTTAATCAAGCTTACCCTTTATCACAACTATTCAGAATCTATATTTCCTATAAGTTGACATGAAGTGAAAGACCACTTGCCCAGCCTTACCCTTTCTCCTAACAACGGTTGATAATGTTTACTCTTAAGAAATGTTAACTTAGAAATAATAACCCCAATAAGAAGAGCCAAGTGTACCCCAAAAGCTACTCAAACGAGAAAGCTTAAAATAGAGTTTGAGGAGCATTGTCACATATGACCAGATACATGGTCATTATGCAGGAACACTATGAGCAAGGACAAAATCTACAGTGTGATGTTAGCTGTTAGGAAATCATCCCCCCACTCCTCAAACCTTCCTCCCTTCCCCAGCTCTACACTACCTCAAATTTATTTCTTAAATTTAACACAGTGTCTGAGATTATTACTTCATTTCTGGTAATGTTCTTTTATTTCAAAATGCCCTTTCTTTGGGAGTCTTTTAAGTAATTCCTCTTAGTGGTTTAACCAGTTAACTAGCCCTATTTCATAGTTGAGATGTGTGTCACCAGGGGGTTTAGGAATATTGATGAAGGACAGAAAGTAGAAGTAATTTAGGAGAAAAAGGCAGTTAGGGAAGACCGCAAACTTTGGCACTTTGACTAGCCAGTGATAGTTGTGAAGGTTCTGGGATATTTTAGAAGCAGAATGGGGACTAGAGGAAAACAGGACCAATGCTTATATAAAATATCCTTTAAAGATACAGAAATATAATAAAATATCCTTTTCTGAACATGTCGGATTTAGTTGCCCCAATGTAAACATGAGTACTATTTCCCAAACTAGTTAATGATGCCATGGTATGAGTATGATTTCTCTAATTTCCAAGTAACTGCAGCAACAACAATAGCAACAATGACATTGATAATAATTACCGTCGTGCATTGAGAAGACAGTATGACAAGGTGGTAAGTGGCTTTGTCACTGTCGTGGACAAGGTTCTGAACCTCTCTTTGTCTTAGTTTGCTAATCCGTAAAATGGGATAAAGCAGTTCTTCTTCATAGCATTGTCACAAGGATTCAAGTGCATAGAATGATATCTGCCATGTGGTAAGCACTCAGTAAACGTTAGCTATTCCTGTTGAGTGTTAATCAGGTCCCAGGTCCTGTAGCAAGTCCTTTGAAAACAGTAATGTAACCCACAGAGTAAGCCTATTATATTTTATAGATGGGGAAACTCAAATTCAAAGAGCTCAAGTTGCTTAACATCACACAAAAAAAGAGAGAGCCAGGAGTCCAGGCTCAGTCTGCGTGGTGCAGAGTACCAGCTCCGAGCAGCTATGCTCTCCTGCAGTGCTATGTAATGGCTGATAATGGCACAAAGAGAAATCGCTGGGTCCCCTGTATATTAAGTAAGAATTCAAATGACTCTCTGCTGCCAGACCTATTATATATCCCCCAGCCTTGAGGTAGAGTTCACAGGATTATGCTAGGCACCTCGGTCAATGCTTTTTTCTGGAAAATTAATCGACCTCTTGCTCCATGCTTACTGACCCACCCCAAAATTCTCAGGGAAATTGAAAATTTCTTCTCTGTACCTAGAAATGTTATAGCATACCCACTATGTATATTTGGCTATACTATAGATAAAGCTACAGATTTGTGCACCAGAATTTTTCCTAATGGGTAAAAATAAGATTTTTCTCCCAATATTTAAAAATATAAAAAGATAAGGATCCAGGTAGGTGAAACCCAGCCAGTTACTCTCTTGCTGCCTCAAGTTTTAAGACCAACACCAAAGGAGCAAGCTAGGAAACTAGAGAAAATCCAACAGTACTCACCCCACAGAGACTGACCTTGGAAAGAGACAGCCAGTCATCACATAGTGTATAAGGGCCTGGTACTTTGTACAACCAGGAAGTGGGTAGGCAGCTCTCTTAAGAGAAACAAGCTCTGGATCAAAACATATAATATTTATAATACCCATGTGCAATATCTGTGTTAGACATTCCCATCTGGAAAAAGCTAGTAATTCCGGTTCTTCAAAAAGCAAAGCACCAGGAAATGGAAAAATGGATAATTCATAGTGGGCATTTTTAGGCTGTCTACTCAGTTCACTGTGCATCTCTTCTGGGAGTTCCTCTAATCCCCAGATCTGGCTTCACAGTGGTAAGGCCCTATGACACTACTCCCCACCACCTGAGAAATGATAGTTTGGTCCAGAGTGGATCTCTAATAAAGCCAGATCAATCAGATTCACACTTGTAGAAACTGGTCTACACAGGTACCTGGACCTTTGACAAGCAACCACAGGAATAGTGGGCTGGCTAGATTCTGTCATGTGAGTGTGGAAACAAATAAGGCTTGCCCTCAGAGAGGCTGGGGATGAAAGCAACAATTCAGAGTCAGAGATGAGACACAAAGGGAGAAAGCTCTCTTGGGGACCTCATTCCAGCATCATCCCCACTCATGGACCAAATAAGAAGGATGCAAGACAGAGTCTCTTGGTGGAACTCCAAAATTCAAATAAAGCAAGCATACAATACAGACAGTCATTCAATCCACTGATCATGCTTCAGAGCTTACATTTATGTTAAACAAATTCTTTCTGTATATCCAATATTTGTTAGTTTTATTTAAAAAATAAAATATCCCAATTCTATTAACAAATAATAGTTTTTGCTGATCCAAACGTGATCCACTATTTAAAGTGAGATTCTTGAGGTATGAGCTGTGTAGTATGTTGAGAGTTTCTGGAAACTCAATCTCATTTTATATGCACAGGAAAGACTTCATTAAATAAATCCAGGCATAAAAAATTTAGCCCAATTACCACCATTCAGTATTGTTAAGCCATCTAAGCAAGTCATGTAATTTTCATCAGTATCCTTTTATGCATATTCAAGAATATACAATGACAGTAGGAAATACCCATTTCTACAGTGAAATAATTAGAGGGAAAAATTCGGTTTGAATTTATCTACTGCGAATCTTTTTTTAGGTTAATTATTGATGAATTGTCCATCAGGTGCCTGTAAGACTACAGTGATAGGATTTGTCTCAAATAAATTCAAACGTGCTTTATTTATGGTAGTCCTAATTGATAGATTATACTACAAAACAATCTATCATTTCAGAATAGTGTGTTTTCTTTGGGGAATACTTTTTCTTAACTACACCTTGAAATATTGACCAGTAGTAACTTTAGTGACATTATTTGTCCCTCATGAACTTGTTCAAAAAATTATAGAGCAGTTACTAGGTATCCAAGGGAAGGAAAATGGAGAATAAACCTCTTGGGGAAACACCAGGGAAGAAAAAGGAAAATAAATCAAAGAATCTATTTCAGTTCTCAATTTTATTTTGAGTGTGAGTGTGGCTACAACTGAATATTAATCACCATTCTTATATATACCAGAAATTTATAGCTAGGTATATTTTATTATTTAATGCACTCTATTTATCACTATTTTAAATAAATTGCAACAAATAACAATTCCTTCTTATTTAGTGCTTTCATTTTCTTTTTTTTTGAACTTCCCTAACTTTGCTTCACTCGTTAGTTTAGATAATACCCCATATAACAGAGGTGGCAGGTTCAAACCTGACCCCAGCCAAAAACTCAAAACAAACAAACAAACAAAAACACACACACAAAAGAAGTAACATAAGTGTAGATAATAGACTGAGCATAGAAGGTGTTTACAGAAGAAAGTACCCAATTCTACGTCATATTATAAGACACCAGAGCAAACAATTGGGTCCTCTGAAGGATGGAACAAACGCCGGGGATGGAAACTCACCATGTGTCTGAAACAAGTTACAAGATTACAGCCACAATCTTCCTATCTGGGAACCCTGAATGACTTCACGTAACCTGAAAATACCCTTTTGTTCCCTGGAACTTATTGAAGCTTTGGATGTTTTGTTTGTTTGTGTAACTTTTAAAAAAGAGAAAAAAAAAAGCTTACAGACCTTAAGTAACAACATGAAGTGTGGATCTTCAAATACAAGGAACGAGGAAATGTAGTAATATGCTAATTAGTGACAGTAACACATTCTGAGAAAAGCGTTGTTAAGCAATTTTGTTATTTTCCAAACATCATAGAGTACACTGACACAAACCTGGAAGGTCTAGCCTACCCCACACCTAGGCTTCATAGAATAGCCTGTGGTTCCCAGGCCACAGACCTGTGCAGTTTGTTACAGTATTGAGCACTGTAGGCAATCTAGCACAATGGTATTTGTGCACATAAACATATCTAAACTGAAAAAGAATAGTAAAAATACAGCATCATCATTTAATGGGACCAACATTACATATGCATTCCATTGTTGACTAAAATATTATTATGTAGCACATGACTATATAACCTAGCCATTTGAAATATGTCCAGTGACTTTCAAGGTAATCTCTAGTAGTCTGCTCCAACAAGTATTATATTTACATAATATTGTTTCTAATCATTATCCTAAATCTTCCGAAGATCTGTTAAGATGTACTTGCTGTTGTATCATTTTCTTTTTCTTCTCTTTTTCAGTATGTATTGGAGTTACTGAAAAGAAGTATAATCTTTGAGAAAAACTTGAAATATGCACAAACTATTGTCTTAACCATGTTACCTCAGGTGAAGTATGGTGAGGCCAGATGCAGACAAGACGGAGAAACCAGCAAGATTTTCATGGTTTTGTTATACTCATAGTTCCCTGGAGAGAACACAGCATACCATTCAATACCACTCAGAGAAACACCAGAGTTGGACAAGATGCAGAGGCAGAGATGGGGCCTATGACCAAACAGCTTTATTGTGGCCTCTCTGGGATAAAATGGAAAAGGCAGGGCAAACAAGTTTAAAATTGGATAGTTTGAATAATATCTGCAGGCTCATAGGGGCTATCCCTGCCCTGGGATGATAAGAGTTCCTAGATAGTGACGTAGAATATGAGAGACCAAGAAGGGAAGTGGTTGGGGGTATAGAGTTAATCAGCTGTGCAAGAAGTAGAACTAATCAGCCTCAAGCCAGGGCCTTCATACTGAGTCAAGACAGCATTATGAAAATAATATTGCACCTTATATAATAGCAGATACAGCACAGGAATAAATTAAAAAGCCTGAGGCTGTTATAATCAGAGATGTCTCCTAAGAATGACCATGTGGTTGTTATGCTACCAACAGAAGGGTAAATGCGGGTAAGTTTGGTGTACAAATTCTTTCCTGACTAAATAGAGGATGTGACGTTAGTATCCCCAGACCCTGCTACATATTCATAAGGATATGAATATGAACAGAGAATATCAACTAGAATTTTCAGAAATACGATTTTGTACAACATACAGGCAAAAGCAATTATCTTTAATGATTCATTTGGTAAGTGATTTTTTTATTAAAATCTGACCACTGAGTAATTGCAGGCAGAGAAATTGAGGACTCCTTTACAACTGATATTTAGAAATTTAATCATGGAAATAAGCATTGCAGCATGGACTGGCCTGGGAACATGTCAGTGTGGCAGAGAGAGGAAAACGGTTTAATGAACAAGAATTGTGGAGAAGACACAGCCACAGACCTAACAGCCAAAACAGCCCCGTACCTGCTAAGAGCTTTTATTGCTCCCCTGGGGAGGTGGTCAGGAAGTTTGTGATAGAGTTCCACTAAATTCATTTGTGACCCCTTGCTTAGACATTCATTTTTCTGTTTCCTGCAACTGAATGTAATTCTTATTTCAGAATGTTGTTTATTTATTCCTGATTTTTTCTTATGTTGTCATTATAAAGACTTAGTATGAGCTAAAGAGTAAAGGCTAATCAGACTTGCAGTAGTCAGAATAAGCATACCAAACCCTGCATAACCCTCTAAATTAAGGACACTGTCCTGGTATTTCACCTGTTTCCCATGGATCACTCATAGACCTAATTATGCTCAGCTGTAAGGAATAGATGGCACCCATGACTGTGGAAGAATACTTGTGTGAATGGCAGATAGAGTAGATTTGTTCTGCCTTACACTGCTTTTATTACTCTTAAAGAAATCTTAAGATTCTCAAGATTGACCTTTGCTTATTGAGGCCAAAGGTAACTTTTCTTATGTTCTTGGCCACTAGATCAAGGTAAATCATACCCCACCCCAAGGGCAACCCTGTCTCAAAATGCATAAAGGCTGATGGCTGGTCCCCAACCCAGATGAACTCCTTCAGAATATCTGTGGATAGTCACGTAGGTCTTCTTCAGAACAAGCTCTTGTAATGATCTACGCATTCACTAAGAGTAAGAACCCCTCCCCTAAAGCCCAAAGAATTGTTATGGTTCTTTCTGTTGTTACTAAGATGTCTTCCCAACACAGACCCAGACTTTTTTTACTGTAAGGGGAAAAAAGAAAGGAAGGAGGAAATTCGACTCTATCATTACCAATTAGTGACAACTGTAACAAGAGTTAGGACTTTTTTCTGTAATTTACTCAATGACACAGAACATGGAGGACTCATGGATAAAACTTATACCAAAATATACTCCTAAACTAGGATCTGTTCAATATCCAAATGATATTTGTTCTTTATCCAAATGATATTGGGTTATCTTGTAGTTCTTATCTTTCACCATGTTGGTTTCCACCATGTTGCTTTTCTGGAGGATCAGTCATCCACTGACACACATTAAGCATGTTCTTTATACCATCAACATAGTGCTTTTCTTTTCTCAGATTACATGTGATATAGAGGAAAATGAACCGGACTAAGAAGGCCACAATCTGGTCTTGCTTCTGTCTGTGAGTGCCTATGCCCGACTGATTCAGCAAATTAATCTCATTTCTTTCTAAACCTTTGGTTTTCCCATATACATATTAAGGGAGCCAGACTTAAAGTTCCTTAGCCCAGAAATTTAATGAGTGAATAAATACCTTATAGCCCTTTGAAAGCAAAAAATTTCCCTTCCGAACTTTCCATTCTGTGAAAGAAATATTTGGGCATGAATTCCACAAAATGCACCTCCAGTCTCCTGGTGGTTGAAAAATCAACCTTGACTGCACTTCGAGGATGACTCAGATATTCGTGCCTGACTTCCAGCACTGTGTGTTCTCAATTGCTCCAAAGAAGTCAGTACGCCCAGAATGTCAGATCTTCTGAGCCAAAGAGAATCCATAAGGGCCAGAATTATGACCTCTCTATCTTTGCAGCCAATCAAGGTAAAATCAAAGAGATCCTGTACCTAATGGCCTAGCAAATACCTGAGGATGTCTTCTTGGCTGGAAAGTTACAAACTGAAAGATGCTCAATCTTTTGGGCCTCACTGACCACACCATCACACACTAACTGGGATACCCTGGGGCTCTCCTGCCCCACCCTCCTCTCCCATTATACAGAAAAAGAAGACAAGTGAGAGGTGGAAGATGTGACCTTGCAATTATTCCTAATCTCTTGCTTTTAAATTGAGAGGATAGGTGAAGTAGCAAGCAGTGTTTAAGGCTCTTTTACTATAGTCTGTGAATCACTTAAAAATGGATAACTGAATTATCATTTTTATTTTTCATAATTTAAATTTCTGTACTTATATCAGATACCCCCCCCAAAAAAACCCATAATTTTTCCTATGATACTTGTTAGAACTATATAACCTGGTAGGCAAGGCCCACAGGTGGTAGGATGAGATTCTTCAGCCCCAGGACCCTTGGCATGGCATGCAAGCTCTTTGATCTTCCTCAGGAACAAACCAAGGGAATCAATGAGATGAGCTATAAGATTCTTTGGGGGGCATAAGCATTATGAGCCTGTGAGACTCACTAGTTTACAAAGGAGGGAAATGAAGCCCAACAGGGCTAAGTAAATGGCCTAAGGTCAACACAAAGCTAGCCTTCAAGTCTCCTGAGTTTGGCTCTAGCAGTTCTTCAACTAATCCAACTAATCTTTAGTTTTCATATTGTTGGATTTTTATGTTTGGAAGATCTAAAAAGGTTTTGAAACAAAGGGCTTGTCTAAGACCAATTACTAAACGTGTAAATAAATGTCTCAAATTAAGATTGAAATCAATAAGCACACAAATGATTGTGGCTTAGTTCAATCATTTATTTATTTAGCTCTGTTACATAAGGGGCCTGCAAAGGAAGGAATTGGAGGCTTGGAGAATAACTAATTTCTCCAGAGTTATATAACTAATTGGTGATAGTGAAAAGATGAGAACACAAGTCTTTTGCTTTCAAGTCCACAGATGTTGTCTCTAATGAGCAGAGGTCAGCATTGACTAGAGAGAAAATAGATGAGTAAGTAGGGTAGACATAGGAACACAACTGATAAGGGAGTGACCAATAGAGTAGTTAGGAAAACAAGTAGTAACGTTTTTACTATAATTGGGTAGCCACTGCCCAAGGGGTGAATATGAGAGATGGATTAAATAAAACCAGTCTTATAAAACGCTATAGGTATTGAACTGAGATAACTTTTAATTTATTATAAACTTTCCTTTTATCTAATTTCCCATTATAAGCATATTTGTGAACTTGTTCAGTTGGCAGAAATATTAAATGTTAGAGATAAAACTAAGGTCAGCATAATTTTTAAATTGTATTTTAATGTGTGATAGAACCTTTGGATATATAGTACACTACTGCCCAACACTGCATTTGGTACATAAATTGCTTTCAAACTAATTTATTCGCATGCAGCTCCATCCTCTTGCAAGACCTTCAAGTATTAAAATGATATAACTGCTAGCTTCCATTTATTTCTTTTTCTTAGATTTCTGTTGTTTTCCAAAAGAAACTATTATGAGTCAGAATAATAATTAATACTCATTGTCCTGGGCATAGCTAGGATCTCTTCAGGTGTCCCCTTCCCAGATTCCTCTTATAAGCCATTTTCTCATATTTTTGCTGGCCAGAGAAAAAAATCAGTTGTGCTTTGGAAGGGGTAAAAGAAATGTAAAGCAGAGAAATGTAATTATTTTATACCTTAATGTCAGGCAGTGTGCTTATGTACATGTGCCATTTAATATTCAGGATATCCCTGTGAAATTGGTGCTATTATTCCTGTTTAGGAGAGAGAAGAAAGAGGAACTGAGAGGTTAAGTCATACAGGCACAAGGTCATATACTTGGTAAGACTCATGAATCCAGAATTTAAGTTGATTTCTTTCTTTAGTTTTCATTTCATTAAATTCTTATGTTTGGAAGATCTAAAAAGATTTTGAAGCAAAAGTCTTATCTAAGGCCAATCACTAAATGTGTAAATAAATGTCTCAAATTAAGATTGAAATCAATAAGCACACAAATGATTGTGGTTTATTTCAAGCTATTGGTCTGATCCGAGCACTATATGGCCTTCTATTCAGAGCAAGCTGACTTTGCAGGTGTCTAATAATCAGACAGTAGTGCAGATGTTGTCTTAGAAATGATTATTGACTTCCTTATAAATAACACTGTCATTTGCATAAATACAGACAGAATAGGCATCTAAGAATCATACCCATATAAAAAGTTTAGTACAGAAGCTGAGGAACTTCCAGCTGTGCCAGCTCAAAACCAACAGATGTGGCTCACTTTGTAGATTTGTCAAGTAATCATGACAGCATCTTATAAATACAAGAACATGAGCAAACAGCTAGTCAGAAATCACTCCCATTCCTTTTTTAGTCTGAAAAATGTAAATGATCTGGACAATTACTAATTGTTCCTGTAGAGACAGCAAATACTTTACTACTTTAGCGCAGAAATTGAGAGAAGGTATCAAAAGATATGACAGAAACTCACTCAGTTCAGACTGTGCAGGAAATGACTATTTTGGAAAAGTAAAAGAACAAATTGTAGAGCATTTTTTAAAGAAATTTAATTTTCTTCCTGTTTCCTCCCTGTTTATCCACATTTACAGTGCATTCAAAGAAGGAAAACCAGAAAATGTTTAAAGGTAATTTAAGAAACTCATCATCATTTGAAACATTTTGTGATCCTCCTAAGCACTCAGCATACACTAGCATTTTTCTTTAATATGTAACTACACGTTCCCCATCAAGATGTTCACAAAGTGGGAATAAGTAGATTCCGTAGTTTCAGGCTTGCTGAAGGAGTGATTAAACACAGTAAAAGTCCTTTAAATCTCTGAACAAAGGGTTTTTTAAAATATAACGTATTATTTTATCTCTAACTGCTTAGCAATTGGGAATTAATTCATGAAAATTGAGACAACGCTTGCAGCAATCAGATTTTAAGCAATAAAGCAGGAAATTCAGAGTTTATCACTGATCATAATACAACTATCAGAGCAGCGGTCCACAACATTTTTGTGTGAAGAGCCAGATGGAAACCATTTTAGGCTTTGCAGTCTACATTGTCTCTGTTGTGGGCAATACATAAGCTAACAAGTGTGAACACATTTCAATAAAACTTTATTTACCAAAACAGGCAGTGGGTGGACTCGGCCAGGAGGCCATAGTTTGCTGGTATCTGAAATGGTGTAAATTTCATACGAACTTTATCCTCTTAGAATGAATAGGGCCTCAGGTACATCAAAATTAAACTTCAAAGCCCTGACGACAGGAGAATGCAAGGTTTGATCTTGATTATCATTTTTTAGCTAATTACAAGATCGAACCTTGCATTGATTATTTCCCTGTTTTAGGTCAATTGTAAATAAGACCTGGAACTAACATATTATTAGTTAGTATCTCTCTTCAGTGAGAGATAGGTCCTGCTTCCATCTATTCCAAATCCTAATTTCTTGGTAAAATATACTCATATTTCATAGATACTCAATAGAGCATTTTCATATCCTTTCTTCAATGAGTTGTTGAGATTGCCAGCACCATTACTAGACACTAACATGGCAGTGAATGGTCAAGAAAAATTACCTTTAGAATTAGCTTAGGGAAAATCAAGCTGCATGTTTAAAACTCCTCTTCCCCAAAGACAAGCATAATTCCCATGTCACTGATTTCCTCTCCTGGTGCAGAAAGGAAACAAGGCCTACTCTCCTCACCGATCAGCCTTTACCTTTCTCCCAGATTCACAGTCACATGTTCTATTCAAGTATGCTATGAATTCTTTGCGGGAGAAAACATAGATGCCCCAGCCACACTGATGAGCAATAAATACATTTGTTTTATGAATAAATAACGGCTGAATAATAATTTTCAATACATGACAGGGAACGCACAGCCAGCTTATAGGACTGCTGTCTGAAACCCTGTAGCTGAATTTTTCTACTGTGCCACCTCCCCGATTCTGGCATTTAACCACCACAGAATAGAACAGCATCAAGACTCTGCAGTTAAATTTAATCAGATGCTCACAAATCACCTACCAGGTGTCAGTCACAGTGCAAATGCTATGACTGCAGGAAAGGTGAATTTTCTACTCCCTCCCACAGCATATAGCCCACATTCATACACCAGTGCTCAAATTAGTCTCATAATTTTTGATAAAAACAGCCATGCTGATGAAAACAGCCAAAGAAGTAATTTTTTAAAGTGTAATGTTTTGGTGAAAATTACTTAGTTCCATGGGGAGTGTTGGAATGTATAAGTAAACAATATACTAACTCAGGCTTCAGAAAAGAAAAAATATAAAATGAAAATTCACTGATATCAAGGCATTTTTCAAAGTGCTCTATGTGTGTTTACTAATGTTTTACGGATCAGGTCTTGATCCATAGTGAATGTAGATGATACACTGATAAAAAGTATTAAGACAACTTTTTAATATTGAAATTTTAACTGTTTCACTTATACGCAAAGTGGTTTTCCCTATTTGTCAGAAGAACGATAATGCTGCACATGAAACAACCCCAGAAGCATTTCAATGGCTGCCAACATAAACTAATGTCTCTTTCACAGATTTATGGTTGGGCTACAGAGGCTTCACTTCATGCTGAAGGTCATGTTCAGGCCGACTTCCTTTGTCTGTTATTCTAGGACTCGTGTCCAAGGGGCAGCAACCCCCTGGGGCATGCCCTTCTCACCTTTCCAGGCAGAGGCAGTACTAAAAAGACCAAGTGAGCCAAACCACAGAAGCCCATGAAAAGCCCCCGAGTGAGCGTGAGAAGATCACATTCACTCACATCCCAAAGCAAGGCACAGGGTCAAGTTCAACATTAATACAACAAGAATATTTTCTCTTTGTATTAGGGGATGGTGAAAAGAACGGTGATTACTGACTGAATAATAGTGGCAAAGTCAGAAAAGTTTAGAATACAAAAAGAAATTATTTGGAAGTTGCAGAAATAGTAACATACGCAAAATCAAAAAATGCTGGAATAGTCAAAGGCCAGCACTCCAGAGAAAGTGAATGGTGATAAAAAGAGGAAATCAGACAGGCTAATAATCTGTTCCAGCAGTGGCAGTTTTAATCCTTATAGAAAGCAATTTGAGCTTATCACCAGAGGGGAACAAACCGCATATTTGGAAACTATTTCTGCTCCAATGGAAAACATTAAGGGTAAGTATTTACTTGGATTTTTAGTTTTAATTTTTTAGTCTTTTTTAAAGAAGCCATTTTGATGCTGGCAATACATGGGATTACTCTGCTTTATAACTAGTAATATGCAGAAAGAATCAAATCTAAACTTGTCACCATAAACAAGAAAATACTTTTCCTCTGATTTTTTTTACTATTTTATTTATTTTAAGTGACAAATCAAAATTGGATATATTTATCTTGCACAATATGATGCCTTGAAATACATGTACATACACTGTGGAATGGTTCAACTGATTTAATTAACATATAGTACCCAGCACATCCTTCTGTGGTAAGACCACTTAAAATCTCTTAATGAATTTCAAAATACAGTGAATTGTTGTTAACTATAGTCAGCATGTAATACAACGCTCCAAATTTTTTTCTGAATAGATTTGGATAGCCACCAAAATTAAAATAAAGAACAAAGGGCATTATTTCTCAGAATTAAAAAGAGGTATAAAATTCACAACCTTGAAATGACGGCTCTGCTATAAAGTAAAGGTCTTTCTGAGATTAATCTCAGCATATTTGTTCATTTCTAAAGAGCAGCCCAGAACACTGAGAACTGAAAAATTATAAATTATGGATAATCAGTGCAAAGGAATGAACAAAATCATAGTTGGGAAAAAATTATCTTACAAACCTCCACTAACAGAATTACATTGCATAAACCCTGCGGGAAACCAAAAAACATCCCCGTGCCAAAGCCATGGGGGGAATATGTGTCTCCTTCCTTCTCGGATTAACGAATTCTATTTTCTAGTTCAGCTCAGCAGGTATCTATTAAGCACTGCTCACTGATTTGGTAAGCACTCAGTGTGCGCTTACTAGCTGCAAGCTTTTGCTAAATGCATGGAATACAAACAAAAAAACTCACACCCCACCCGGATAGCTCTCTAGCCAGGTCAAAAGCAAACAAATAATCACAACACACTGCAATAAGCGGAATGGGATGGTCTCTTAGCTTTGCCCCCCAACCCCAAGAAATAGAACTAAAACAAGGATTTAAGTGAAAATAATTTACTTGTAAGGTGAAGAAAAACCAGCTGGGAAGTAAAAAAGTAAGAAAGGAGGGGAAAGCCGCTAATAAAAGATGCAATAAAAAGCAAGGTACTGCTGTGAGCTGCTGGATTTCTACTTGCTGGGGAACCCAGGGCAACAGTGCAGAACACAGGGCAGGAGCCAGGTCATTAGCTTCTCAGCATTCTCCACCTGAGTGTAAGGAGAGAGTGAGCCTGACAG
Source organism: Galagoides demidoff (assembly GCA_963574575.1). Classification (NCBI taxonomy): domain Eukaryota; kingdom Metazoa; phylum Chordata; class Mammalia; order Primates; family Galagidae; genus Galagoides; species Galagoides demidoff. The sequence goes on along the minus strand of CAUYQV010159292.1, from coordinate 11,454 downwards.
GCCTTCACAGAAAGGAGCCAAACATTTTTGAGACAGAATCTCACTTTGTCCACTCTGGGTAGAGTGCCATGATCTCATAACTCACAGGAACCTCAAATTCCTGGGCTCAAGAGATCCTCTTGCCTCAGCCTCCCAAGTAGGTGGGACTACAGGCAACTACCACATCACCTGGCCATTTTTTTCCTGTTTTTAGTAGACATGGGGTCTCCCTCCTGTTTAGGCTTGTCTTGAACTCCTAAGCTCAGGCAATCCACCCTCCTTGGCCCCAGAGTACTGGGATTACAGACATGAGCCACCGCACCCTGCCATATGCACTGCTTCTTGTAGACATCAGCTGCAGAAGCAGGAGTTTCACAGCCAGTCCTGATAGGGGAAAAAAGATTCCACCTGAAACTGTAAGGTGTGAAAGACTCATTCTGGTTAAGAAGGATGGGAAATGATATATTTGGCAGAAGGATAAGTGGGAGGGCATCCCAACCAGAAAGTGTGTGGTGCTTTAAAGAAGCCACAGTTAAGAGGGAGAAGAACTCCTGAGAAATGAGGCTAGATGGGTAGGTAAGTCAAAGTCAGAGTCAGCCTTTAATCCTACGCTAAATGTTCGGATCCAACATCACATGCCATGTGTGAAGGGTAGGGCTAGGGATCCACCATAAAGGATCATGGCATGGTTTAAATGGCATAAACTTGGCCATCAATTGGACCCTTGCTTGACTTTTAGATCCTTTGCTTTGCAACTGAATAGCTTCAGTCAACAACTTGAGCTCCCACTATAAGTATTGGGGAAATACAATTACACAAAAGACAAAAGGAGCCCTCCCTTTCATCAGACTTGGGAAGGATTAATAATTACACTAGTAGTAAATAAGAATTTCAGAGGGAGGTGTGTTGATGAAAAGAGTGGAATACTGACTGGGCTATTTTTCCAGAATTGTCAGGGGAGGCTGGTCTAAGGAAATGAAATCCAGCTGAGGACTCAATGATGAGGAGGCAAGAAGGCTGAGGGAAAGACATTCTGCCTGGAGGATGCAGCCAGTGAGATTTTCTAATGTAAAGATCTGAAATATGGCTTTAAATGTGAACAAGGGAAGATCATAGAGAAGAACCAGAATTTCAGTCTAATGATGATGAGAAGCACTTGGATGATTTTAAACAGTTGAGTGGCATTATTTGACATGCAACTTTTAAAAATCGGTCACGTCCTCTTTGAAGAATGGATCACAGCGTGGAAACAAGAGACACCAGAGGGGCGGTTATTGCAACAGTCTAGGAGGGGAAGGAGGGTAGCCTTGGGGGGAGATAGTGGGAGTGTTTGGAACCCACTATTTTAGAGACTATCAGGACTTGTTCATAAACAATGAGAAGGATGAAGGGAAGATATGGCTCAAAGCTCTTGGGCAAACAGGGTTTGATTCATGTTCTAAGGTTATCTCAATTCCTGTTATTATTGTGAGAAAAGGAATGCAAAGCACAGAGCTAAACTGTAGAAAGTCTTCAATAATCGTAAGATGTTAGCATTATTATGATGATGATTTCAAAGTAACTTGACATATTTAAAATAATTTGAGGCCAGACTCTGTTCACTTTCCAGCCTCATCTCTTATAATACCTCCAGTTTTACCTTCATAAATTCTTCTTGCACTTTCCCAGGCTATTATTTCTTGCCTACCACTCTGTGACTTAATTCCTTGATTTTTCCTTTCTTCCTTTTTTTTTTTTACTTCAGCATTTATGTCTTTTTATTATTATTATTATTGTTTGAGATTCAATGAGGGTACAGAGAATTAGGTTACACTGATTACATTTGTTAAAGTCCCTCTTATAATTGTGTTCTACCTAGAAAAGGTGTGCCATACACCGTAATCCCCCATCTCCTTCCCTCCTCTCCTCTGCCCACTTGTTCATTCCCCTACCCCCCTTATATTAGCTTATCTACTGCCTTCATATTAGAATTAAGCACATTGGAATCTTGCTTCTCCATTCTTGGGATGCGAATGTGTTCCACCTCCATCCAAGTTAATACAAAAGATGTAAAGTCTCCATCGTTTTAGTGGCTGAATAGTATACAATGGTATACATATACCACAGCTTGCCCACAGCATCCATTCCTGGGATGGTGGGCATTAAGGCTGTTTCCACATTTTGACATTGTAAATTGAGCTCTGGTAAACAGACTAGAGCAAATATCCTTATGATAAAAGAATTTTTTTCTTTTGAATAGATGCCTAGTAATGGGATTGCAAGATCAAATGGGAGGTCTAATTTGAGTTCTTTGAGGAGTCTCCATACTTCCTTCCAAAAAGGTTGTATTCATTTACCATCTGACCAGCAGTGTGAAAGTGTTCCCTTCTCTCCACATCCATACCAGCATCTGCAGCTTAGAGACTTTTTGATGTGGGCCATTCTCACTGGGAATAGGTGATATCTGAGGGTAGTTTTGATTTGCATTTCTCTGATGATTAGGAACAAGGAACAGTATTTTATATGTTTATGAGCCATTCATCTGTCTTCTTTAGAGAAGGTTCTATTCATGTCTCTTGCCCAGTGACATATGGGATTGTTGGATCTTTTTTGTTAATTAATGTGAGTTGTCTATAGATCCTAGTTATCAATTTTTTTGCCAATTCATAATATGCAAATATCTTTTCCCATTGTGAAGGTAGTCTATTTGCTTTCATTGTTGTTTCCTTAGCTGTACTGAAGCTTTTCAGTATAATTAAGTCCCATTTGTTTATTGTTGTTTTTGTTGCAATTGCCATGGAAGTCTTTTTCATATATTTCCCCAGCCCAATAACTTCAAGTGTTTTCCCCACACATTCTTCAAGGATTTTTATTGTTTCATGCCTTAGATTTAAATCTGTTATCCATCTTCATTCAGTTTTTACAAGTGGTGAGAGGTGAAGGTCCAGTTTTAGTCTTTTACATATGGTTATGCAGTTCTCCCAAGACCATTTATTGAATAAGAATTCTTTTCCCCATTTTGTGTTCTTGTTTTGTTTATCAAAGATCAGGGGCCTGTAAGATGTTAGTTTCATCTCATGGTTTTCAGTTTGGTTCCAAATGTTAATTCTATTTTTGTGCCTGTACCATGCTGTTTGATCACCATGGCCTTGTAGTACAGCCTAAAGTCTGAGAAGGTGATAACCCCAGCTTTCTTTTTATTACTAAGAATTTCCTTGACTATACAGGGTTTCTTATGGTTGCATACAAAGTGAAGAATTATGTTTTCCATATCATGAAAATATTATGATGGTATTTTAATGGGCATTGCCTTGAATCTGTAGATTGCTTTGGGTAGTATAGACATTTTGATAATGTTGATTCTTCCTAGATATAAGCATGGTATATTCTTCCATTTGTTAATATCCTCTGCTATTTCTTTTCTTAGAGTTTTGTAATTTTCTTTGTAGAGGTCCTTCACCTCTTTCATTATATATATTTGTAGGTATTTTCTTTTTTTGAAGATATTGTGAAGGGAATTGTGTCCTTGATTAGTTTCTCATCTTTGCTGTTATTGGCATATACAGAGGCTACTGATTTGTGGGCATCGATTTTATGTCCTAAGACATGCTGTATTTTTTGATAGCTTCCAGGAGTGTTGTGGTTGAATTTTGGGGGTTCTCTAAGTATAACATCATATCATTAGCAAAGAGCAAGAGTTTTACCTCCTCTGCACCCATTTGGATGCCTTATTTCCTTCTCTTGCCTGACTGTATTGGCTAGAACTTCCAGCACTATGTTGAATAGTAGTGGCAATGAAGGATAACCTTGTCTTGTTCCAGTTCTATGTAGAAAAGCTTTTAGTTTTACTCCATTCAGTATATTATGAGCTGTGGGGTTGTCATAGATGGCTTTAATCAGATTAAGAAATGTACCCCCATGCCTAAATGCTTAAATGTCCTAATAAGAAAAGGATGCTGAATTTTGTCAGATGCTCTTTTTGCATCTATAGAGAGGATCATATGGTCTTTGGTTCTCTTGATATGGTGAATAACATTTATGGACTTCTGTATGTTAAAGCAGTCCTGCATCCCTAAGATGAAACCTACTTGATCATGACGAATGATTTTTTTAATGTGTTGCTATAATCTATTGGCTAAGATTATATTGAAAATTTTAGCATCTATATTCATGAGAGAAATTTGTCTGAAATTCTCCTTTTTAGTTGGGTCTTTTCCTAGTTTTGGTATCAGGGTGATGTTTGCTTCTTAGAAAGTGTTGCAGAAGATTCCTTCTCTTCAATTTTTTGGAATAATTTCTGCAGTATAGGCATAAGCTCTTCTTTGAAGGTTTGATAGAATTCTGGTGTGAAGCCATCTAGACCAGGGATTTCTTTTGCTGGGAGATCTTTTATTGTTTCTTCAATCTCAGTTCTTGAAATTAGTTTGTTCAAGAGATCTATTTCTTTTTGATTAAGTCTAAAGAGAGAGTGTGATTGCAGGTATTGATCCATTTCCTCCACAATGTCAAATTACTGGGCATAGAGTTTCTTGTAGTACTCAGAGATGATCTCTTCTATCTCTATGGCTACTATTGTTATTTTCCCTTTATCATTTCTGATTGAGGTTATTAGAGAGTTTACTTGTCTGTTTATAGTTAATTTCACCAAAGGTTTATTGATTTTATATATTCTTTCAAAAAAACAACCTTTTGTTTCATTAATTTTCTGAATGATTCCTTTGTTTTCAATTTCATTGATCTCTGATTTAATTTTGGTTATTTCTTTTCTTCTACTGGGTTGAGATAAGATTCTTCTTCTTTTTCAAGTTTGATAAGATGGTTTGTGAGAGTGCTAATGCATTTACTTTCTGTTTTTTAAATGTATGCATTTAATGTAATATATTTCCCTCTTAAGACTGCTTTTGCTACATCCCACTGGGTTTGGTAACTTGTGTCTTCATTGTTGTTATCATTGAGGAATTTAATGATTTCCTCTTTTATCTCTTCCTGAACCTATCATTCAGCATAAGGTTGTTTAATTTCCAAGTCTTTGTGTGGGGATGAACATTTTTATTAGAGTTGAGTTCCACCTTTATTGCCTTGTGGTCTAAGAAGATATAAATATAATTTCTATTCTTTTAATTTTTCTGAGGTTTGATATATAATCTAACATGTGGTCAATTTTGGAGTACATACCATGGGCTTACAAGAAAAATGTATACTCCTTAGCTTTGGGATGGTGTTCTGTGTATGACTATTAATCCCAATTCTTTTAGGGTCACATTTAAGTCCTTTGTATCTTTGCTTAGTTTCTGTTTAAAGGATCTGTCCCATTCTGTCAAGGGGGTGTTAAAGTCCCCAACTATGTTATGGGATATCATATTGCTCAGAACCATCAAGGTCTGTTTCATAGATCTGGGGACATTTAACTTGGGTGCATAAATATTTAATATTGAAGTGTCTTTTTGTTGTATTGTTCCTTTGACCAGTATAAAGTGTCTTTCTTTGTCTTCCTTTTTTTCTCTTGACACTGAGTCCCACTTTGTCACCCTTGGTAGAGTGCCGTGGTGTTACAGCTCACAGCAACCTGAAACTTTTGGACTCATTGGTTCTCTTGCCTCAGCCTCCCAAGTAGCTGGGACTATAGGTGCGCACCACAATGCCTGGCTATTTTTAGAGATGTGGTCTCACTCTGGCTCAGACTGGTCTCAAACTTGTGAGGTAAGGTAATCCACCTACCTCAGCCTCCCAAAGTGCTAGGATTATAGGCATGAGCCACCAAAACCACCCTTTCTTTGTCTTTCTTAACTTTAGTTGCTTTAAATCTGCTTGCATCTGAAAATAAAATTACACCTCCTACTTTATTCTCATTTTCATTTACTTAAAATACTGTTTTCCATACCTTAACCCTGAGTCTTGATTTGTCCTTCAAGGCTAGGTGTGTCTCCCAGAAACAGCAAGAATTCAGTCCATTGACATTTATTGAGAGAAGTGATAAGTGTGGTGGAGTTCTATTCATCTTGTTTTGTGAAATTCCATTGTGTAGTTTTATCCTTTGAATCATTTTGGAAGCTAAGTTTTGACCTTTACCTCCTAGGTGTTTTATTTGCTGGTGGTCCATTGTGGTGGTCAGTGTTGAGAAGACGTCTAAGTATTTCTTGTAGAATTTATTGTGGTAAATTTCCTCAGTGCTTGTATATCCACAAAAGATTTGATTTCTCCATCAGTTTGGAAGCTTAGTTTAGCAGGATACAGAATTCTGGGCTAAAATTGTTTTGTTTAAGAATGTGGAAGGTAGATGACCATGTTCTTCCATGGCTTGGGAGGTTTCAGTTAAAAAAGTCTGCTATCATTCTAATGGCTCTGGCCTCTGTAAGCACTTGCTCCTGGCTGCTTGCAGAATTTTTTCTCTCATCTTGACTTTGGACAGGTTCATTACTATGTGTCATAGAAAGACTCAGTTTGAGTTGAGATGACCTGGGGTGGGGGTCTTTAGTAAAACTTTGGAAGTTTTCATTCATGATGGTCTCCAGTAGGACTTCCATTCTTTAGAATAATCTTCTTCCCCTTAGGCATCCCTGTTATTCATATGTTTGAACACTTTATTGAGTCTTGTAGTTGTCTAAGTGTCTGTTCTGCTTTCTCTCTCTTCTTTTCTGACTTTTTAACTACCTGCATTAATTTAAAAACATTATCCACTAATTCTGAGGTTCCTTCTTCTCCATGGTCTACTCTATTTTTGATACTTTCTTCTACTGTGTCTTTACATTCCCTGATTGTCTCCTTTATTTCCTTAAGCTCCACCACATCCTTTCTATATTCTACATATTTCTCATCTGACTTTTGGTTCTGTCTTTCATTTTCTTGTCCATTCCTTTAATTGTCTTTATCATCCATGTTTTAAATTCCCTTTCTATCAAGTCCATTAATTCTTTGTAGGTGGAGTCTTCTGCAGTGGCTACTTCATGGTCCAGTGGGGAAGTTCCTCTGTTTTGGTTTTTCATGTTGCCTGAATTTTTCTGTTGGTTCCTCCTCATGTGTCTTCCTGTTCTCCTCCTTATCTCCTTTTTCCTTCTCACTACCTCCTTTGTTTCAAACAGAAGTCCTTGCTCTTGATGACAGTATGTTGAAATATGTCACTGGGACACCAGGTGGCACTGTGGATTTTTTTGGGATACAGAGACCATAGCCAGCAAACTCTATGGTCCTTATTATAAACTTAGTTGCCTTCAATTAAGGTGACCAGACGGCCTGCTTTTGGCGGGACAGTCCCAATTTTTAACAATTTGTCCCATGTCCCATGGCATTTTTTAAAAGTCCTGAATTTTGGAAAGAATGTATGACGAGCTAGGGAACCGCGGAAGAATGGGAAGGGAATATATGGTTTTTGGTTGCCATGTGGCTATTTCTCCAGGATATGAGTTTCATATTATTTTTGTTAATTTTATAATGTTAAACTCTAATAATAACAAATAATTATTGAGAACTGATTATCAAGAACTGTTTATCAAAGTTCGCATTCTTAATCAATTAGAATTCGACCACCATTATTTGGACTTAATGAACAATGGCATTTTTTGGCATTGGCAACCACAAAAACATTTTGTAACTGTCTCTTAGATGATACACATCGTACTGCGTGCTAGTGCTGGTTGAATAAGTGATGTCAACAAATCAGCTATTCAGATAATTTAGGTAAGTAATTTATTTATTTATTTCATGAATTTAATGGACAGTACTCATATTATTTATATTTTATAGTGGCAGCAAAAAGTCTAGCTCCTGCCTTGAAAGTGACACTTATGACTCACAAGGTATCATTATTAAAAACATATATAGATAAGGAAAAGGTTAAATCTGGGCATCAGCAAAAATCACAATAGAGAAGAAATGGTTAGAAATATTTCATCATTTTGAAACAAACCTTATTCCATACAATAATGCACTAAAAATTGTGGGATACGTGCTGCCCTTACCAGGAACTAATGCTACGACTGAACATGTTTTTACCTACAGTAAATAAAGTGTGGACATCAGAAAAATCATAATTAAGTGTTAAGACTTTGAAAGCCATTTTATGTGTGAAATATAATTCAACAAATTCTTGTGAAAAATTACATGACCTTTTAAACAATGACAATAATCTACTTAAAAAATTCACTCAAATGAGAAATATGCCAAAGAATAAAATAATGCTATATGTGATTTTTTAAATGTATTTTATTTGTAAATTGTACTTATGTTGAAATTAAAAAATATATATTACAATACTATTTTTGCGTTCTATGAAAATTTTTGTTGCTATATAAACCAAATTTTTAATTAACACACACACACACATACACACACACACACCCATAAATGGTGTCCTGCTTTACCAATGTTAAAATCTGGTCACCTTAGCCTTCATTGATGCCTGGTTGTTTCCTCAGCAGTCAGACCCTGCCAGGTTGAGATCTTAAAGCTCACAAGAATCCTTAAGGGGCAGGTCTCACAGTGCCCCTTGACTCCAGTTCCCCTGAGGTGCAGGAGTCCCTCAGCCTGTCCCAAGAGTGGAACTCTAATCCCAGCAGGAGGAATTGTCAGCCATGCTTTAGGCCACTGCTAAGACCTTCCTACAATGGCAGCCCCCTGGCCACCAAGACTTTCTTAGTATGGTTGCCTCACCAGCCACCAAACCTATGGCAAATCCACTCCCATTGGCATTCAAATCATTGCAGTATAGTGTTCAAGTCCAATCATTCTTCCAAGCTTTACGCTCAATGCACAGCTTCCCCCAACAACTGAAGACTCTGGAAAGGCTTCCTCCCATCCCAGACCTTTATTGGGGAACAGCTGATCCCAGCCAGTTCCAATCACTTGCCTAATTCATCAGATTTCCACCACTCTGGATCATATGCTCTATCCAGATCACCACTTCCTCTCTGTCCTCCCTGAGCTATGAATCTGGGAAAGGTCCCCATGTCAGGTATGGCTAGATATTCTCTTTTTTCCCAGTCATTCTAGGACAGCCTAGCTGAAAAATCTTTCTGGTCTGCCATATTGCTCCACCCCCAATTCCTTGACTTTTCTTGGCTTCTCTTTTCAGATGCCCTTGGAGCCACCCTATACTCATGTCTTTTGACCCATGAACTGAACCTGACCCTCTTTTGCTTCTCTCCATTGATCTTCAGCATCTTGGCTTGGGTTTCCAGAAAAAAATACCCTGGATTGCATGGCTTAAACAACAAAAATTTATTTTTCACAGGTCTCATGGCTGTAAGTTCAAGATTAGGGTGCCAGAATCATTGAGTTGGTAAGGGTCCTCATGTGGTAGAGACAGGAGGTTTTATCTCTTCTTTTCCTTATAAAGACACTAATCCCATCATGAGGGCCCCATGTTTACAACCTCATCTATGTCAATTACCTCTCAAAGATTCCACCTTAGAATCACATTGTGGTGAGGGCTTCAACATGTGAGTGATGGGGGGGTGTACAAACATTTAGTCTATAACAATAGGGCATCATAGCAGTGACAACAGCATAAATGTGTGAAGGAAAGAAGGAACACTTACTTTGTTTATCTTTACTATGAGCTCTCATTCTGCTGAAGAGATGGGGAATTTAATATTCAGGATTTCCTCTAGTCTCTACCACATTTTTGTATTTTACACAGTGTGAAAGTGTTAAGAAGAGAGTCTATCTAGGTATTGGTCATTTTTTTTTTCACATTGATGACTTTTAAAGTGTGCATGTGGATGTCTACTTGCCCCTTCTCTGTGTTTTCTTTCAGACTTGGAATGGCATCAAAGAAAAATTACACTGAAAAAAAACTAAAACAGATAAGGAAGACTGTATTTAAGACTATTGCAATAGACATCAAGACCATCAAGACAGACCTGTTGAAACACAAAGCAAAAGGATTTCCTGTTCTGGGATAAGCTAGTGCAAAAGCATGTTGAGGATAGCTTAGTGAGAAGGTTGGTCAAAGCAATTTGTCCCTCAGTGTTTGTTAATGGGTACTTAGCTATAGCTCCTACCCTCCCTAATCCCCAGCAAATTTCTGAAGATAGGGCCCTATCTTTCTTAACGATTCCATTTCAAAGGAAAGGCCCCCAAGTCCTTCAGAAAGACATTTCAGGGGTATAAAACTTGCAAAAGACTGGGACAAGATTTATACCTCAAAGATAAAGGGAAATAACTTACAATGGCAAGTTTTCTAAAGTAAATGCTCTAAGAAAAAGGGAGATCAGGAACTCAGAGGCAGGAAGAAACCTGTCTAAAGTTAGGTGAAACTGAAACAAGAAGGCCATCTTGATCAATGTGGAGCATGTGTATCGACTCTTGTGGTTCTTGGTCCCATTTGTCTCTGGGGTCTTGCAGCCTGTCAGGGAACCTTCTTTTTCTTTATAGACAGAAGAACAGAAGGGCTGGGTGAGCAGGGTATCATCTTCTTTCCTCTTCTTCCAAGTCACTCTGCTTCTTTGGGAAATTTCTCCACTCTTTTCATTTGTTTTCTACTTGACCTTAATGGTTCAAAACAAACAAAAAAAGTTCCATTTTCATTAAGGACTGGAAGAAAGTCATCCTCAAACCCTCCTGGGGAGTGCAGGTTGAGGAGGGGATGAAGAGGAAGTATTTGCATTCTAGCTTTCCAACGTAGGAAATAAAAGGAGGAAAATCAAGACAGTAGGAAGTTTTCATTCTTAAACAATTATGTTCACATTTTGCCACAAAGATAATGTACTTCATAGAATGGTTATGAGTTTAATGGGAAATGCATGTTCCTGGAACAAATTCTGACTATTAGGTATTCATTAAATAAGCTCCTTCCTCCCTCCTACATTTCATTAAGCAATGAAGTGCTATTACCTTTGTGTTGGTAAAGCTTAGAGTACCATTTTCATACCAAGATCTCTCTAAACACTTTCTCTTCTGAATTTTAAAACTTCAGCCAATGTACTTCAGATATTTTAATAAAATTCAAAAGAAACAAAATAGTTCATCAAATTTCAAAACTTTAAGACAAAAAAAAAAAATTACTGCCCTTGTATTTTTCAGTGGAAAGTCTTGGTGGGTTAACCTTATCATTAGCAAGTTCACTTATTACTGCCAAATAAGGCACTTGGGCTTGCAATGTTAACTCTGTACATGGATATGTCATGCTGCCCTAGGAATAGAGTATGTAATGGCCTGTACTGTCACTTATGCTCCACCTAAGTTGATCGTTATGTTCATGGCCTCACTATTATATAGAAACCATTCTTTTCCTAATTTAAAGTTAAACTAAGTTACAGATAATGTGGATATGAGAATTGTGAATATATGTGTGTGTGTATAACATCCATAAAGTTCATGTGCAATTTATTATTAAACTATTTAATTTTTTAATTTAATTTAATTTTTTTTTTTTTTGAGACGGAGCCTCAAGCTATCCCCCTGGGTAGAGTGCCATGGCATCACAGCTCATAGCAACCTCCAACTCCTGGGCTCAAGCGAGTCTCCTGCCTCTGCCTCCCAAGTAGCTGGGACCACAGG
>CAUYQV010159290.1:0-22083 GCA_963574575.1 Galagoides demidoff | reverse complement strand
TTTTTTTTTTTTTTTGAGACGGAGCCTCAAGCTATCCCCCTGGGTAGAGTGCCATGGCATCACAGCTCATAGCAACCTCCAACTCCTGGGCTCAAGCGAGTTTCCTGCCTCCGCCTCCCAAGTAGCTGGGACCACAGGTGCCCGCCACAACGCCCGGCTATTTTTTGGTTGCAGCTGTCATTGTTGTTTGGCGGGCCCAGGCTGGGGATTCGAACCCTCCACCTTAGGTGTACGTGGCTGGCGCCTTAGCCGATTGAGCCACAGGCGCCAAGCCTATTAAAGATTTTTAATAGAAAAGTCAATATCACATTACCATAGTTTGTGTACATTAATTCTGAATCAAAAGAAGTTTGAAAACCTTTGTAGTTAACTTTTTTACCTTGGTAACTTTAGAGTCAAATGTAATTACATTCATTTAAAACAAAATAATTGAGAGACACTATATATAATAGAGATACTTTGATATATCTCTATATATAATAGTTACTTTTTTTTGAGACAGGAGCCTTAAGCTATCCCTCTGGGTAGAGTGCTGTAGCATCACAGCTCATAGCAACCTCCAACTCCTGGGCTCAAGCGAGTCTCCTGCCTCAGCCTCCCAAGTAGCTGGGATCACAGGTGCCTGCCACAATGCCCAGCTATTTTTTGGTTGCAGCCGTCGTTGTTGTTTGGCCGGTCTGGGCTGGATTTGAACCCACCTTGGGTGTACGTGGCTGGCGCCTTAGCCACTTGAGCCACAGGCACGGAGCCAATACATACTTTCTAAAGTATTCATTAAGTCCTTTATAAAATGTTTCCGACACATTATCTTGAGTATATGTTATCTTGAGCATATAATATTTTTAGCGAAACCATTTTATTTTACTTTATTTATTCATTTGAGACAGCATCTCATTATATCGTCCTCAGTAGAGTGCCATGGCGTCACAGCTCACAGCAACCTCAAACTCTTAAGCACAAGTGATTCTCTTGCCTCAACCTCCCTCGTAGCTGGGCCTGCAGGAGCCCGCCACAAGACCCAGCTATTTTTTTTTTTTTTAAGACAGAGCCTCAAGCTATCCCCCTGGGTAGAGTACTATGGCATCACAGCTCACAGTAACCTCCAACTCCTGGGCTCAAGCGAGTCTCCTGCCTCCCACCTCCCAAGTAGCTGGGACCACAGGCGCCTGCCACAACGCCTGGCTATTTTTTTTGGTTGCAGCCATCATTGTTGTTTGGCGGGCCGGGGCTGGATTCGAACCCACCACCTTAGGTGTATGTGGCTGGCGCCTTAGCCACTTGAGCCACAGGCGCTGAGCCTCAGCTATTTTTTTGTTGTTTTAGCAGGCTTGGGCTGGGTTCAAACTCACCAGCCCCAGACCATGTGGCCAGCACCCTAACCACTGTGCTATAGGCGCCCAGCCAAGGGAACCATTTTACTTTATACACTGGTACTAAAATTAAGCTTAGTTTGAAGATATTTGTATAACTTAAATATTTAATAATTTTTAATTGCAAAGTCATATATGCTTTTTGCAGAAATAAGAACACAGACATGTACAGGGAGCAGCATGTTAAGTGTTCTTCCCTGCTCATTCCCTAACCCCATTTCCCAAGCCCCCTTACGTTTAGTGTGTATCTTTTCAGAATTTTTTTCTATAGATACTGAACTAACACCCAAGATCAGGCTGTCAAACAGACTCATGTGAATCAATAGCATTAGCCATTACCAAGGTTTACTAATTAAGTAAGAATACAGGCAATCAAGAGACTCAAGTGAAGGAGAGAGGTGTCTAGTATATGAAAGATGGCTCCTCAAACCACGTTTCTCACCTTGGATGTGTATCTCTGGCCCAGGATAATAGTTAAGATTTCTAAGTGAGATTCATAGGATCACCTCACACAGTGAGAATGTTTAAATTGTGAATCATGTCCATGTTATGTATAACTTACGTGGCATCCTTCAGAAGGGAGATATGCCTCATATATTCTGGGTTTATGAGTTAATCCTTAGCCAAGGACATCTCGCTATGGGCATTTTAGAAATAAAGTTTTCCTCCTAGCAAATATCATTAGGCTCAACAGGAATATACAAGCTTAAAAATAAAAAGAAAAGAAAATAGGCTCCGTGCCTGTGGCTCTAGTGGCTAAGGCGCCAGCCACATACACCTAAGGTGGCGGGTTCAAATCCAGCCCAGGCCCGCCAAACAACAATGATGGCTAGAACCAAAAAATAGCCAGGCATTGTGGTGGGCGCCTATGGTCCCAGCTACTTGGGAGCTGAGGCAGGAGACTCACTTGAGCCCAGGAGTTGGAGGTTGCTGTGAGCTGTGATGCCACGGCACTACCCAGGGGGACGGCTTGAGGCTCTGTCTCAAAAATAAATAAATGAAAAAAAAATATATATATATATATATATATCGGTAGGCCCTTTACTAAATAGTAAAGTCCAGATGCCATCTGCTGCCTTCTCTCCCCTTCTTCCTCAAGAAAGGAAGTGAATAGATCAGATGCTAGCTGTATTAGTTCCCTCCTTGCAATAAATACGTATGTATACAGTATACTTAATCTTGGGTTGTATATGTTATTTATACTAAAATTGAATTTTATGATTGATAGATTAATTGATTATACACATACTCAAAATGTTCTATATCTTTTTTTCCCCCTTAATATACTATGGACATTTCTCTATGTTAGGACATGGTTCTAACTCAGTTATTTAAACAGCTGCATAGAAGTACAATTTTGATGTCACTTGATTGGTATTCTATTTGTAAACTGGTACACTTCTAGAAAAATAAAGTTTAGCTGTTAGGAACTTTAGATTGAAGTGTAACTCAACTGCACATGTAGCGAATTTGGCATATATTATTTATTACAGTGAGAAATACTTTAGCAAAAGTTGTAGAAGTTAATATGTGAATATGACTATAGCTTTGAAGGGCTTGTCTGAACCTTAATTTAGTAAAATTTGTGTGGTTGTATTTGTACCAACTGTAATAGAAGGTTGCCTACCACAGGTAAAAATGGTTTGTGGTTCCTCCATGTGATTGTCAGATAACATTAGTGGTGTATCTAGAATCAATGACTATTTTAAAATGCATTTCTTATTTTTGTTCACTTTGAAAATAAAATGCCAAGACTAGATTTCTTTTTTCTTTTTGAGACAGAATCTCAAGCTGTTGCCCTAGGTAGAATGCGGTGGTATCACAGCTCACAGTAACCTCAAACTCTTGGGCTTAAGCGATTCTCTTGCCTGAGCCTCCCAAGTAGCTGGGACTACAGGCATCTACCACAATGCCTGGCTGTTTTTAAGTTGTAGTTGACATTGTTGTTTGGCAGGCCCAGGCTGGATTTGAACCTGCTAACCCCGGTGTATGTGGCTGGCCCCCTAGCCACTTGAGCTACAGACACTGGGCCAAGACTAGATTTCTTTTTTTTTTTTAGACGGAGCCTCAAGCTATCCCCCTGGGTAGAGTGCCATGGCATCACAGCTCACAGCAACCTCCAACTCCTGGGCTCAAGCGAGTCTCCTGCCTCAGCCTCCCAAGTGGCTGGGACTACAGGCGCCCGCTACAATGCCTGGCCATTTTTTGGTTGCAGCCATCGTTGTTTGGCGGGCCCAGGCTGGGGATTCGAACCCACCACCTTAGGTATATGTGGCTGGCGCCTTAGCCGCTTGAGCCACAGGTGCCGAGCCCAGTGGTACGTTTTTTGATGGTTCGAAATCTGAAGAAAATTCATTTAGTTTGAAATGACAGGGTAAAGTGTATAGATACAATCCTACAATTCACTAAATGCGTATAGTATGCACATGCCTTCAATGTTGTGTCATTAGGTTTTAAAAACTGGATGAATAATGTGTCCTTTAAAAAAATTCACCATGAACTGCTGCATTTCCAATACAAAAACAATCTTATCAAATGATAATTTAATTATACCTTTTAAGTGAAATTTTTTTTAAAACATGATTCACTATTAAAAAGTAGTTTCATCCACTCTTCTTTTTCCACAACTTTTCTCCATCTGTGGACTGTTGTTACGGCCTTTCTCATAATTTTTTGTTTAGTTAACACACATTTTTAAATATTTCCTTAGGAGACTTTCTGACTTTTCTCATTGTTGAATTCAACACAAATCTTATTTTCTCATTAGCATTCTTGCAGAGGAGTTTAGGTAACAGTAATTAAGAAGGAATAGCTAGGTTTGATAGTCCACTAACTAACAGAATTAATGTACAAAGAGAAAAAAATATATGAATATTTTGATTAAAGCTTTCATAACCTGAATCATTTTTATTCTCCATGAAAATAATTGTCCTATGTGGCTTTTACAAATATGTGTCATTTCTTTTAAGTTATATCAGATATATTATTTATTATTATTAAACAGCACAAGCCTAGGCACAGTGACTCACGCTTTTAGTCCTAACACTTTGAGAGGCCAGGAGAGAGGACTGCTTGACCTCAGGAGTTCGAGACCAGCCTGAGCAAGAGCAAGACCCAGTCTCTCCTAAAAATAGAAAAAAATAGCTGTTCATTATGACTGGCACCTGTAGTTCCAAATCAGGAGGCTAAGGCAGGAGGATTACTTGAACTCACGAGTTCTTAATTGACTTTCAAATCAGTAACATCAGAGGTTTCCCTTTTTTCCCATTTTTGTGGACATGGAGGAAATCAAGTTCTAAGTATATCTCACTCCATATAAGAATTAGCCCATACAATTTTCCAGATAAGGAAATAATTCCCGCACTTTTGAAATACCTGTGTGTAGTGTTATTACCAAACATTAAACCTGCATGCACTTAAATTTGTTCATAAATAGACTGAAATTACACATAGTGAGTACAAGCTACTTATAAATTCTAATCTTATCTGGAGAACTTGGATTTTGCATTCCTTAACTAGCGTGCTTAAATTTGTAGGCATAGTGCCATATTACTTTAGCTTTTTAAAAAATAAAATAGGACATAGGCCTTTAGGTACCCCTTCATGTCAATAAAGATTTAAGCATTTAGTTATACTTAGGAGCAGCTACTGAAATTTTTTAGGATGCAAGAGAAGAGTCTAAGAAAGTAAAAACTACTCATTTCTAGTATGATCAACTCCATTTTATATTTCTCATATTCCCCAACTGTGATCATTCAAGCCCAATTATATTATGGCCTAAGTCATCTGGAAATGAAAAAATAGGTATTATTATGAGGCATTCATATAATTTCAGAAAGTCTGAAATACATAGTTACTGCCTCGGCACTCTACTCAGTGGTTAGGGTGGCAGCCACATACACTGAGGCTGGTGGGTTTGAACCCTGCCCAGGCTGGCTAAACAACAATGGCAACTACCACAAAAAAATAGCCAGGCGTTATGGCGGGCACCTGTAATCCCAGCTACTTGGGAAGCTGAGGCAAGAGAATCACTTAAGCCCAAGAATTTGAGTTTGCTGTGAGCTGTGATGCCACAGCATTCGACCTAGGGTGACGTAGTGAGACCCTATCTCAAAAAAAAAAAGAATATATAGTTACTGTAGAGCAGTGGTTCTTAAACGTTTTTGGTTATGGGTCCTGAAACTTTCAAACTTTTGCCCTAGAAAAATCCATAAATATGTATACGTAGCTATGTGTCTTCATAGGTGGCAGTGTATTCTTAAATCCATATAACTACCTATAGACTTTAAGAATCTTTAGAGTATGGCCAGTAAATACACGAAACTGGCGCAGTACTTGAAATAGTGTCCAGTTCCTATAACACAAAAGACAAGTTTACTTTATTATTATTTGAAGTTAAAGTAATACAATGTGACCTTCTAAACAAATGGCTTATCAACAACATAAGAATTGCCAGTCAGAAGAAACAGAGACCATTTAAAAAATATAAGAATAAGATTATGTGCATCAGAATATCTTGTTTGACGATGTGCTTCCACTTAATTTAAATCCATTTTTATATTATTTATACGCTAGATGGGAAAAAAAAGACCTTTCCCATCTTTCAGAAAGAGCACTATTGTCAGTTGACAATGACATCATATAAACATGAATAACTATAACTATATTGCCTTTCACTCCTTGTCAGGTGCACATTTTGACTGCTCACCAAGCTTTAGTTGCCTCTTAGCTACCTACAGATTGTTAAGTCATTTTTTTTTTCTGTTTAACATAGATGGCTATTAACTCTTTAAATGATGTTAGGGATGCCAAGCAAATTAATGATCACTCTTGCCAACCTGTAGTTGATTGGAAACTGGGAAAGAAATGAAAGAAGTTCATTAAGGTGTAAGGGTACAAAAGGCTCTAATCTCCAAATAGTCTATTCTGCAAGGGCTCAAAGAGTTGAGAATCCTAAACTGGACTGCCCAGGTGAAGCTACAGCATGTCAAAGGAGGCACCTTTATGTGTATGTCAGTGGGGCAAGATGTAGGGGGCGGCAGTGAAGATGGCAGATGAGGAAACATGGGGTGTGTTAAAATCAGTTCAATACTCCTGCCCCACCCTCTCCTCAGCCTCTGCCTCCCAAGCTCCCAGAACGCTGAGAGAGAGGTTCAAACCCTGCAGACTTGGGGAAGAGTCCTGGAGCTCTTCAGCAATATTGCATACTTTTCTCTCTCAAGGACACCCCCTATCCTCTCCTCTTTGTCTGGAGCCAACCTTCAGCTCTCCCATTACATGGGTGCGTTTACGCAAAGTTTGGCAGGGCTCTGCCAGCATTCTGGGCATAGCTTGATCATCAGCCTCAAAGGCCCACAGATACACACCTCAATGTAAGATGACTCATTATGCTTGAGACATTTTTGCTTGTCAAGTCCACAGCAGACTGTTATCTTGGCAGCAGTTGTCCCAGCAGGAGCTGTGTGTATGTTTTTAGAAATCAAAAACTAGTTTATATCTGTTTAGAGATGATGTCAACCGGAAACTCTCCCTTTATTTTTTTAACTTAATTTTTATTAAATCATAACTGTTTACATTTTGGGGTACAATGTGATGATTTGATGTACAATGTGGAATGTTTAAATCAAACTAATTAACATAACCATCACCTCACTTACTTACTTTAGTGGTAAAACATTTATAACATACTTTTAGTTGTTTTGAAATGTACTCTTACATTGTGTACATTAGGTAAGATCCTGCCAAATAACCTCCCTCCACTTGCCCTCCCCCCACCCCCTCTCCCTCCACTCCCCTCTTTCTTTCTGGGCTTTGTGTTTTATGATTCCTACAAATATATAAGTGTATCTATATTGGTTTCATAATAGTATTGAGTACATTGGATACCTTTTTTTCCATTCTTGAGATACTTTACTAAGAAGAATATGTTCCACCTCCATCCAGGTAAACATAAAAGATGTAAAATCTGCCTCTTTTACTATGCAGCCATAAGAAACTCTCCCTTTATTTGGATTTGCAAAGGCAGTGAGTCAAGGGACATGCTAACCCGACATGTCAGGGGTAAACAGAGCGGGACCAAGGCTATGGGGCCTGTATGGAACTATGTAGACTATGTAGTCTAGGGAGGGAGATAGACATTAGACACAAATAACTCTCTATCTTGACAGTTGTGATATAACAGAATTGTACAGACGACTAGGAGACCATAAAACAAGTGATCCTGCAATGAGCAGGCATGGGGAGGTAGTGAGGTTGCCTCTAGAAATGCCTCCCAGTGGAAACATTCACACTGAACCTTAAAGATTAAGTAGTTGAGCTGGTGCTTTGCACACCTTGTTCCATGAAAGCAGGACTTTGTTTCTTTACTGTTATATTCCCCAGTGCCTAATACCTTGTAGGTGGTCAATAAAGATTTCTTGAATAAATAAATGAATGAATAGGGCTCTGAGCATCTGTTTGCCCTCTTGTCCCTCTGGTTCCCTACCACAGTGGTTCCTATTCTCCAGTCCTATGTCAATTGGTATGGTCTTTTCAAAACTAAAAATATTCCCTTTATCTTGTGCTTCCACAACAAAAGAGTTAGAAACATTTAAAATTTCCATAGCTGCATATGCTGGAACAATTAAATAAAAAGCTCAAATCTTTTCAGCCTCAGAGCTCTATGGAATAATGGATTTTATAAATTTTAAAAAAGCAAAAACTATTCAGGAGGTTGAGATAGGAAGATTTCATGAGTGCAGGAGTTCAAGGCCAGAGCGGGCAACCTAGTGAGACCCCATCTCTAAAATAACAAATTATCACTTGGCCTTTTGATTAAGAACAAGTGTAATAAAATAACATAAATAAAATTTTAAAAAGCAGAAACTATTATAGTCTTATTCATATAAGTAATAATGAAAGGTTATATGTGAGATGTATACATACTTAAGCTATGTATTTTAAAGACATCCAGTTACTTTACATCAGCAAAGTTAAACAACTAAGTGTTCTCCTCCCTTCTATAATCATTAGGCTTTGAATGTGTCTTCAAATTTTTTTTTTATGTATGGCAATCTAGATATGACTTTAACATATCCCAGCTAGACTAATTATCCTGAAGCTTATTTTGCAGACAATCCACAGGAATTTAGCCCAAGAGCAATAGTTAGGGAATACCTTAAATCTAAAATCTGTCTTCCAAAAATGTCACTTCTCTCCTCACCACTGAAAAGTTTTCACTGAAGTAGCGTTTTAAAAAAAACTTTAAATAAGTGCTCCTTTCCCTCTGAATTCCCTTCTCCAGCACCATTTTATTTTCTGAGCTGGTTTCTTGGCAGTTTGGGGCACCCCTCGCTGTTTGTGCCTCTGACAGTCTGACTTCCATCTGCCGCTGTGCAGCCAGGACCCTGCTGTGCTCCCTTCAGTCACATCTTTCATGCCAGGCCATTCAGCCACCTTTCAGGGACTCTCAATGGGCCCGCCCTCCGCATCCACAGGAGCACATAATCTCCCAGGTAGCCTCCTCCTTGAAGCACCTCCAGTGCACACTGTTCGCAAACAGCGGGGCACCACTCTCTACTGGGCTCTTAATCCCTCAGACACACAGGGAATGGAGGTCGCCGGGCTGTGAAAGTGAAAAGAAAAGCGAGGGGCGGGTGAGGCGAGGGAAACAATGTCCGCGCCGGGCCCTCCAGCGGCTGCGCCACAATCAGCGCCAGCTGCAGCCCAATTAAGCTCAACAGGTCACAGGTGTTCCAGACTGACGACGCTTTGAACAAAACCACTTTCTTGAAAATACCTAAGACTTTTTAAAGCACTGCGGCCCGTTTCTTTTGGTAAATTCTTTAAAGCTATTTAGTACACTTGAAATACAAAGGCCCTGCGAAGCGCATTTAGGCCTCAGCGGAAGGCAGGCCTGCTTTCTTTATGCCCATAGCAGCGCAGCCGGCCTGGTGCGCCTGGGCCTCTGCGTATTCTCGCCTTAACTGTGCAGTTCTCCCACTCACGCCAGAAATGGCTCCTTGGCGGGCCACGTGCTTGGACGGACTCAAACACTGCGGTCTCTAGGATGCAGTGCGCTTCTCCCATGAGCTTTCCAGTAGCCCGGCCATGTGCTGGTTAAACTAGATATATGGATTCATCTCTGTCCAGAGCTGCTTTAACTCTTCTGGCTTGTTAATACTGCTGGCTTCCTTGTCTCAGAGCTCCAGGCTCCCTGGGCCTGCCTGGACCGTTGAGGAGTGACAGGAGCCACACAGAATTTCAGGTGGTGGTTTAAGCCACCGTCAGAACTCTGTTACCCTCCCTCTGTTCTTTGAGAATACAGATAAGCTCTGAGAAGCAGTTAGGAATTCCGTGGTGAAGGCTAAATCAGAGTTTCCACATCCCTGTTGAGGGGAGCAGCTCTAAGTTCCCTTACTCCACAGGCCTGCTTCCCCAGCTACCCTGCCTCTCCTGGGAATGTTCTCCTGCTGTCATTATTGTGATGTTTTTACACCCAATAGCAGGGGTGTGCTGATACCTCCAAGGCCTGACCTGGAAACGGGAGTGCTTACTTTTATTATTCGGTTTCCTGCCAGTGCAGGGCAAAAGAAGCTGGTGCTACACGGAACTGAAAAGGACAGGGGAAGAGTTTTAGCGTGGAGGGAATGAATACCCAAAATAATCCTCCGCGTTTTCAGCTTTCCTTCCTGTTGATTGGTTTTGGGTAAACAGTCATTGCCTTGACTGATAGTCTGTATCCCATCATTTTGAAAAATTATTACTGCCTACTTAGAAACTGCATTGGTTTTAATTTTCACAGTGTGCTTATTTGTCTTTTACTAAGCTGAGCCACCTGTTTAAACTATTCTTGTCTCATGGATTGGGGGAAAGAACCACAGGCTATGTATAAGAGTTTCATTTTTTTCCACAGAGAAGTAAGACATTGTTCTTATTCTTCATGGCATTCAGAATTCTGCACAATTGCCTCTTTTGCCCTTTTGCATTTAAAAGTGAGGTAATTAGATTTCCCAAGGTTTAGTGGTCAAGAGGCTTCTCATCCTGGGTAGTTTGCTTCCTTATACTGCTCACAAGTGGAGTTGTCTCACGTAATCCAGTTATTGCTATATTGTTGGTCGAAAGGCACTCTTTTTCAGAGAGCAAGCATAGCATGAAATTTTATAATCATATGTCCCTGTGCTTTTATTGCTAAGTGATTCCCCCCAACATTTGAATATAATTACCATTTTATTTAGTGACTTTGTTTTGAGAATTTCTAAACAGTTTTCATTAAATAAAAATATTTTCCTTTCCTACTTGTTAGGTATTCATCTCAATATGACTTCTTTCATATAGAGAGTTTCTGCTTGTTGTTTTATGTTTTTGTCAGTTATCTGTTTATCAGATCTATTATTATTATTGCTGAATGAATGGAAAGAAAATTCGTAATATGTTGGCACCCTATAACTTAGTGTCATGACCACTGAAATATACATATGTCTCATTCTGGCTCTGACAGTGACATCTTGAGCTCACTCTGCTAGTCTTTTGTCTCATTTTCTTATTTCCACAAACAGATAATGTTTTAACCTTTGCAGTGAGGGGCGTGTATGTTCTAAAAGCTCGAATATCCATTTTTAAGTCAAAACTGAGTAAGAATATATACTCAGCTTTCGAGAGCCAGCCAAAACATTTTTGTGTGATAGCCTAATGGCAAAAGCAATCTTGCTGGTAGTTGGCTAATAATTCATTTAAATGATCTAGTCTGCAGTCTATGGGGAAAGAGGACAAGATGGTGAAGGGATTAGGGGAAAGCTTCCAAAATCCTTTTTGCCAAAGATGTTAAGAAGCTCAAGTGGCCAAGGGTTTTCTTTCTAAACGGGTTAGTTTAACATTCCAGACAGTGTGTGATTCAAATTCATCTATTCATATACATATCTCAGTAAAGTTCTTCTCTGGCCACATAGGAAAAATTCAGCTGAATTCCCTCATCACTGAAACAGTCCCAGACTTTATGTTTTTTGTTTGGCTTTTGTTTTATTTGAGAGGTCTCACTATGTTGCCCTGTGGCCCAGGCTGGTCTGAAGCTCCTAGACTCAAATGATCCTCCTACCTCAGCCTTCTGAGCCACTGTCACTACAGGCCTGCACAGCGGCACCTGGCTTCGTCTGGTTTGGAATGCAGTGCCAGCAGAGTGATGAGCTTCTGGTGCCCATGTTCCCTGGGGTGAGGGGACAGGCACACACACACATCTCATTAGGTTTTCTGAGAAACTTTATACATAGTAAGGAGAAGAGTCTTAGTTTAAATTAAAGGCTTTTCTTCTCAGTTTCTGTAGTATTCATTCCCAACAGAGAGAGATGTTGGCAGATTTTATCTGAAAAGACCTCACCTTTCCAAAGCTTAACACAGAAAAGAGACCAAGTCTAGATCATATGAAATGTAAGTAAGTAAACATGCTACACCACTGATGCTGCGAGACTCCATCTAGCAGACTGGTCTTCCTTGTCTCTCTGCCTCTCTCCTCTTGCTAGCCCTCTCTCCTTCTTAGGCCTTAATTATGTCATTTCCTTGTGTTTGTGTCCTCAGCTTCTTTCTTTTTTCTCTCTGTTCTGGAATAGGGGAGAGAAAGTAAATAGCTATGAGATAGGCAAGAGCCCTCTTATGCCTTGAGGAGTTACCTGGTATGGGCCAGCATTTCCCAGTGCATGCGAAAGATCACTAGCAGACCATTTATGGGTGTTCTGCCAAAACTGAGAGAGGAAGAGTTTGATGGGAAACATGGAGTGAGGGTCCTACTCTGTTCAGACTGCTGTAACAAAATACCTTAGACTAGGCAGTTTCTAAACAATACAAATTTACTGCTCCAGTCAGTTCTGGATCAAATCAAGGCAGCAGCAGATTTGATATCTGGGGAGAGCCTGTTCCTCATAGGCATACCTTCTCACTGCCGCCCCACATGGTGGAAAGAGCCTTCCTCAGGGCTCTTTTATAAGGGCACTTATCCTATCAATGAAGAATCATCTCCCAAAGATCTCACCTCTTAGTACTATTGCATTGGAGATGAGGCCATAACGTAAGAGTTTGGGAGACACAAAAACTCACACCATTGCACTGGGCTAAAGAAAAATTCATTATCACTGCTAGGCTTTGCAAAATCTTTAAAGTCCTATTGTGCACCATGGGAAACAATATTATATAGGCTGAGAACCTCTAATCCAGAATGCTCCAAAATCCAAAACTTTATGAGTGCTGACATGATACTCAAAGGAAATGCTTATTGGAACATTTTGGATTTCCAAACTAAGGATGTTTATCTGTTAAGTATACTACAAAAATCTGAAACACCTCTGGTCCCAAGGATTTCAGTAAGAAATAGCTGGTATAGTGTTGCCTAAAACTCATTTAATCATGGAATGCTTTATTCCCTAATATCATACCATTGTCCTAAAATTGCGTATAGTGTTCAGTACTGTACTGGCGTGTAGCCTAAGAGCCACAACATATACCCTATAGCCTAGGTGGATAACAGACTAAACCATTTGGATTTGTGTAAGGACACTGTATAATATGCACACAGTCACAAAATAGCCTATCAGTGCATTTGTCAGAAGTGACATTTCAGTGGACATGCTGGCATGGGCCATGGCAATGAGTAGGGAAGTTGTACTTTTCTTGGGAAATAATGTATCTCAGAACTCCTGCCAGTAATTGGCATCCAGAGCAAATAGAATGCAGCCATGATGAAGTGGATGAATACATGTGTTCCTGGACCCACCTTTTTATTTGCATTAGAGAAGAACTAAGAATCCAGTCAATGCTTTTCCTTTTAGAAATTTCTACTAAGAAGCCTTTTCTGAAGAAAAAATAAAAACAAAAGGAACCTTTAGAAGTTCTGCTTTGTTAGCTACTTGTGCATCCGCAGTGTGTGGATTCGGTTCAGGGCTTTCGAGAGGACTATCATTGACTAGCTTTCACTGTCTGTGGCCTATACAACTCTGAAAACGCTATCGTTAATTTTAGTGATATCTGATAACAGAATTATTCTCTCTTTTTTGTTAATTCTCCATTTTGGCTACTGAGATGAGTTCAGTATAATCCTTGGTCTATTGCTGTTTCTTTGCTTACTTTATGCCTTCTAATTAGAATGCCCATCTCTTACCCGTATGCATGTCTTTATTCCATCCTTCATACTTTGGTTTGCAAAGTAGTAAATTTCTTCCTTCTTTCCACACTAAAGCACTTTCTTCTTGCCTCCCTGATGGTACCTGTAGTACCGTGCCACACAGTGTGCAGCCCCTGCAGGTTTGTGAGGGTGGAAAGCAGGTGCTATGTCCTGGACATCTCTGGACCTTCCACCTGGCTTCACATAGTTACTGCACAGAATAGGTAGGTAATCAGTGGGTGTTGATTGATGGAAGAATGGCTTATTAACTGTAGTGTCCTAATTAGAGTTCTCTTAGTTATTGGTTGTCACTAAGGAAATATTACTAAATAAACGGATAGGAAAGTAAAAGTGGCAGAAAAGATCACCATATTGAATGTTTTTTCAGGGCGTCCCTTATAAATAAGAAGAAACAGGGAAATGTTTACGGAAGTAAGTGTTAAATCCAGGCAGTCCTTCTGCCACCCTGGGAAGTACAACCTCCACTCCTCCCTCACAGAGGAGCACACCTCCTGTGAAGTCCTTAAAAGGCAGTATTCAGCTGCTGTTTCTCTTTTCATTGCCTCTCAGAGACTCTGTAGGTCATCCCCATCTCATGTAACATTTTTCAGTGCTCTGGTTAAAACTCTCCATGTTTTCTATATCTCACAACTTTATAGTTCTTCAAACTAGATGGAAATGTTTATTAATGAGCCTGGTCAGTAGTATACATAGTAGGGAAATTTCTCTCAAATGTTAATGTATACTAGGGGGTCCAAGTCAACAAGTATCTGCCTTTCAAGCAGTTACTACTTCTCTGACCATAACTCACCACCAGTGCCCATTTGTCACGACCATGGAAGCTACCACAAAAAGCAGTGTATTTATAGCTTATATAGAAAAATCTACAGATACAGATGTGAAGGCAGGAAAGTCGACCAGCAAAGAGGAATTGCAAAGGGGAGCTTGACCTCAAAGACAGCCTCCTAGGCCCCAATGGTGAGTACTTCCCAGTACCTGGTTTGGTGGTACCTGAGATTACAATGATTAGAAAAATGCAGTCCTTTCTTCCTCTCCCAGTTCAGTTACTGTGTATTGAGAGAGGTTCCAGGCAGCCTTTTGGTCACCTCTCCTTTTCTCAACTCAACCCAGCACCTCCACCATCTTCCCGCCTTCTCCCCCCTTCTCTCTCTGCCATTCACCTGCCACTTCAGACACACTCGTCTGGCCACTGCATTTGTTATGTTCCCATCAGACTTCACTCATACCTCTATTAGCGAGATGATAGTATTGTGCAAAACCTGGGAACATCAGTCTCATAGCAAATGAATGAGTATAGCAATTAGTATTTGTCTGGCATGGTGGGTACTCGGTAAACGTTCCTAACCATTATATGCTGAGCCCTGTATTCTCTGAGGCAACTTTCAGCTATGAGGTGTGCTGTATGTGGCATTGGCCTAGGGGTGGTAACTTCTCCATTCCCCCAGCTTGAGGAGAGAGCTACACAATAGACATACATATTCCTTGTACTGTCTAGAGGGCTACTGGGGTGAGTGGGGGGACTCTACCACCCAACAGGAAATGCGGTGCTCTTTGCCTCTTCCAGTGATTCTTCAAACGTTTTGGCCTTGCAACCATTGTTTCCAACTCTTATCTCAATAAAAGAAATGGGGTGGCGCCTGTGGCTCAGAGGGGTAGGGCGCTGGCCCCATATGCCTGAGGTGGTCGGTTCAAACCCAGCCCCGGCCAGAAACTGCAAAAATAAATAAATAAATAAAAGAAGTGCCAGCTCAGGTGAGATGTAGGTGGGGACTCTCTCCCTACTTAGTCCCTTCACCTCCCTTCTTAGCAGTCCCCAGGGACAGTAGAAACAGTGAACAGCCAGTTTACCGTGCTGGGCATTTCACAGGCATTTACTGTGCTTATTAATTATCAGATTCTTATTTTTTAAAGAACTCTTTTTGCACCAGAACATGTGATAACAATGATTTTACTAATCCCTCAAAGTTTTGTTTCTTCCTTCATCAACTTGGTAGCCACTCTCTTTTTGGAAAGCATTAACATGCATAAGCACTATAGTTAACTTCAGTGCTCATTAATGAAGCCCAGAACTAATAGTTACATTGTTGTAATTTGACAAAGCCATCTCAATCTATGCATGTTTTTTGAAAGCTCCCTAAACATGCTGCTAAATCCCCTGAAAAGCTACTAAACTGCTTTGGCAGCCATTAGCCCAGCATAAGCAGAGGAACTCTTTTCAGTAAGTGAACAAACAGAGAAAATATGCTGAATGGCTGGACAAATGTGTTTCAGCTGGCCCTTTCATTTACCAATATAAGGGCGCAGTCAATATCAATCACTGTTTTCCCTATTGCCCTGAAAATCACAATATCTCTTTTCATCCCACAAGCTCTTTTCACCACAGTAATGTGTCTTTAGAATGACACTGGCATCAGCCTGCTTCCGCTGTCTGAAGTCCAGAGAGCTTAAAAACACATTTCAGGATTCTTGAGCCTTCCTCTCCTTCCGTTTTCCTGCCGCCTACTCTCTCCTCCCTCCCTCTGCATCCATTCCACCCCTCCCCAGATTCTTTTCAATTCTTCCAGCTTTCTTCCCTGAGTAAACAGAATTCACTTCTCTGTTCTAATGCAGCTCACCAAAGTAAATGTTGGAACTGTATCCGATTTCCCAAGATTTAAGAATTGTTTAAAGAAGATACCCATAAAGAAATGCTTTTACATGTTAGTAATACGTCAAAGGTTGAAAAGAAATGTGGAAATTTTGTGCTATGACAAGATGACAAGGTGTGTTAATGACCTGGACCTCACTCTGTATCAAAAAATCTCCTTTCTCTGCTCTCCCTTGTCACCACAAATACCCTTCGCATCCTATGTTAAAAGGATGTGTGCATATCCACCTACCTTTACAATTAAGAGCAAATGGCACATCTTATTGTTGCACTCCTGGTTCTGAGGACTTAATACACTTAATACATTGTTTTGGAAGGAAGGAAAGAACAGAAAGTTCTGTATATGAGTTACTTTTTATTCTTTTGAAAACTTAAGTGGAATAACTTTTGCAGATAAGTTTTAGCAATGTGCTTATAGTTGTAACATACATCACAGATGAATATTTACAACATTGTGTTTCTTAAAAAGAGTAGTGATTGTTTTCTCCTTTTATTTATTTGGTTGTTTTGTGTGTTTTCTGATTGATTTCAGATTATAGCTATGTGTAGAGAGGCAGCTCTTCTGGCTCTAGAAGAAGACATTCAAGCCAACTGCATTAGGAAAAGGCATTTTACTCAAGCCTTGAGTGCTGTGACACCTAGGATTCCTGAGTCACTGAGACGTTTTTATGAAGATTACCAAGAGAAGAGTGGGCTACATACACTCTAAGGAAATGTACATATTCATTATGTGAAAAACGCTTTCTGGAGAAAATTCTATTTTAAAATTTTTGTCTTGAGAATGCTTTTAAAAATCCTCAATAGGCAAAATATCTAAAATACATTCACTGGAGTTGAGAGGCTTCAGTTCTTATAGATATTTTGAATTATATATATACATGATTCAAACTCGGGACATGAGTTTGAATCCATTTTATCTGAAAATGTGTGGTGAGTTTTTCAATTTTGACCCGGTCTGTTCATCCCATGAAATGGTTTTGTTACTCCAGAATCTGTTTCAGTGTCTTCCTAAATGCCAAACTTGTGGGTATCAATTTTATATAAGAACATAGAACATGTATATGGATAAATGCATGGTAAAAAATACTTACAATTTTATTTTTGAAGGCCAACCAATGTAATGGCCAAATGTACCAGCCAGGCTTATGTGACCCTATTTCCAAATATGTATATAAGTTTTCATCACAGTTCACATCACACATGCATTTCCACTTTAGCTTTCTTAACCTCTACCTATGGAAAAAAATTTTTAAAGTTAAGCGTTAAGTGTAAGCCCAGTCTAAGCCTAGAGCAGTAGGCATGGTTCTTTCCATAAAGTGCTATTAATAAATCATACGAAGAGTTCATGTTTTAACTTCTACATATTTTCAAGTTACCAGTAAACTTTTTGGTTCAAAGATAAACCAAATCATACTCTTAATCATATCAATCATATCATCTTATGTTGCATTCTAAATATGTGTATTTATACTCCTAATTATGTTATCTTAGGATTTCTTGACACTTCAATATTCCATAAATACCCTTGAAAAAGCTTTTGGAACATGATTCTCTGACTTTCACATCAGAAGCTGGCAAGGGAAAGAATGTTCACTTAAACTTGGTCACTACAGATCTTTGAAAATTCCAAGAAAGACAAGTCAGACAAGAAATACTAGATAATCAAAATAATAGCTATACAGTTTTGTGGTGGCAGATAATCTGGAGTCACATTTCATCTCTTTCCTCCTATGGCTATCAGAATTAAACCACCCAAGATATGAAGAATATTACTATTTAGAACTACATTGTCAAATATAATAATGACTAAATATATATGGCTATTTAAATTATTTAAAATTAAATAATATAAAAATTTTAGTTTATCAGACATGTTAGCCGCATTTCAAATACTTACTTAGTTTGATGTGACAAGGGTCGACCATACCGGAAAGAATAGATTACAGAACATTTCCATCATTCAGAAAGTTCTGTTGGACATGAAGACTTAACACAGTGAATTATAGAACCTCAAAATTACCTTTTTGCTCTTCATTTTCAATTAAAAAAGAGGACCTTAACTTCTTTCCTATTAAATGCAAAGCTGAGGACACTAGAAAATAGGAGAAAAACGAATCCTCATAGGCCTAATCAAGAAAATTGTTAAAATTTCATTCCCAACAAAATGAAAACCAGAAGCATAAGTTGAAATGACACTGATGCTAGGGGCTGAGGAGGTTAACAATCTCAATCAACAAGGAGTTCAGATGTTAATGGCTACTCAAAGTCTTCAGCACATACGACATAGAAAGTTATAATTGAACCTTGCACATAATGCCCAAATCCTCAGTGACCAACTCAGTATAAGATAGACTAGAAAAGAAATTCTTTCACTAGCTAGGAAGACCACAGGAAACTCTCTAACTTGTCCTATGCTTTGGATTTAAGAAAGAAAAAAGAGGCCCCACTGAGATTTCTGACAGTGGGCTTACCTGTTCAAATCAAGGTTTGAATTCAGACTACCTTCAAAACCTAGAAATTGACATGAAAACATGGCTCTGATCAAGAAACATCCTTGGGGTGACTAGCAGTTAAACTAGTTAAAGGAATATCCTCGTCTCAGCCAGAGAGGATTCCAACAGCTAACACCCAACCACAACATTTATTTAAAGTTTAAAGCATAAAAAATAATATACGGTCTTTATGGGGACTTTATAGTGAAACACTACAAGGTAAGAAAGAAAAATACCAAATATGAGGGAGGAATTTCCTCATGGGAGACAAGTTGGGGTACTTCACTTTTATCAGTAATGTTTCATATCTTTAGGTAATGGAAATACGGATATGGATTTAATAATAGTCTACATTTTGTATACCTATGTATTTCATGATAATTTTTTAAAGGTGGGCCTCAAACCAACACAATCATATCATTCAACCTGAGACTATGGACTTTCAATACAATCCACACAGTGCCCACAAGCCCATTTGTTTGGAAAATCAAGAGGGTTGTGTATGATGGAATAACATGCAAGACATCAAGAGATCAAGATTTTAGGAGTCAAAAGGCAAGTTGAGAGAAATTTGTTGATTAGTCAGTGTGTAAGTGATACTCCTGTTACATTAACAGCGTGGGAGATATTAAATCTGGGAGTAAGACATCTGTTTCCATAGCAGTATGGTCCTGCAAAGGAGTTGAAAATGAAGAATTTAAAAATATTTTAGAGTACTACATCTTTAATCCATCGTAAACCAATTACTTACAACTCCAGATAACCAATTATTACCCTCAGAAAGGCACGCTATTCCTTCATTTGAAGTTTGTACTTTTTTTGCAACAGTACCTATGAAAATCTGAATCACATGAAAGAGCAGGTCAGGTGTCACTAATAACAGTTTACTCCAGCTTCATCTCCAGTGCTTCTAATTCCAAAGTCTCATGTTGATGGGTTTAAAAGAGTGTATGATCTTGTTTTGGGGGTTTGCATGTGATAGAATACATGGTATAGTTCATGGAAAATTTAAGTTCAGTGAAGAGAGAAAATGAGCAGCTTCCTGTCTTAGGAAGACAATTTCCTTTTTGGCATCTGTTGGCTCACAAGTTTGCCTTTGGCCCAGATTCTTTTGGAGTTTCAGGGATGTTACATTGACATGTCTTTTCAGTGTTTTTAGAGATTTTAGTTTGAATAGTTTAGTTAATTTTTGCTTGTAATGAAACTTAAAAGAATGGCTTCTGATCTTTTTTTTTTCACATAGGCAAGAAACCGCCCCAACTTAGCTTGAAAAATATTTAGTTATGTCTTATTTCTAATGTATAAAACAGGTTTTACAAATAATGTATAAGTTTATTATTTTTGAAAAATGATGAGAAGAACCAAACAAGCCTATGTTTAATTTATCTTAATTAGGAGAAGGCTGCACAAAAGTTGTTGTAAAGATAGAATAAAACTATTTCCCTGGTCTGTTGTTAATAAAGTTCTTGAATGTGAGGTTATTAGAGTCTTGGTTGTTTTATCATGTTTCCCTGAAGCCTTTCCGTTAAAGATGAGCATACGCCAAAGCATTCTTTCAAATTAACATATGGTTTAAATTAACACTGGTTTCCAAATGAGGTCCACATAGAAATTCTAATGCTACAGATTTATGTGCCTTCCTTCCTTGAGTTTTTATTACAATCATGTGCATGCATAGGCTTTTTACCTATTGTCTTTACCACATATATAACAGTTGCGCCTACATCTTTTAGGGCTCACTCTTAGAAAACAGAATTCACTCTGGCAATTCTTAGCAGAAAGATATGTTGGAAAATCTTGAATATCCTCAGAATCATTTGGAAATTTGTATACTCCTCTTTGAAGACTGAGTGAGAAACATTTCAGGAATGATGGTTAAGTGTCATAGCAAAACTCAAACGAAAAAGAAAAGAAAAATAGAAAAGTAGAGCGTATGCTGACATTAGAGAACAAACACAAATTTCAGAGGCTCTTTGGTCAGGTACAACACACTTCAGACCAACTTAAAAAGTATCCATGAAGTTCAACATATACTCTCTGCTTGAGAGCACATATGGAATGACAGGAAATATAATACCTTATTTACCAATTGTGAGACTCACTATTTTTAAAAAATCTTTTTTTCCTTTGGGAAGTACTATAACAATCTTGATTTGAACAATTAGTATTACATCCTGACTCCAGAAACATTAAAATGTGAATAACATACATGTTAAAAATCAATCAAATAGGGCAGCACCTGTGGCTCAAAGGAGTAGGGCACTGGCCCCATATGCCAGAGGTGGTGGGTTCAAACCCAGCCATGGCCAAAAACTGCCCCCCCCCAAAAAAAAAATCAAATACAGTTAAAATGAGAAGAGAACTGAATATATTCATTTATTATAAGCCCACAGCCATTAAAATACTACTTGCACCAGTGTAAGTATAAACAATAATTTAAATTGTGATAGGTAAATAGGAGTGTTAAAAATATGGAACACAGATTATTTTGGGTCAAGGAATAATCACAGATTGAAATAACCCAGCTGGAAATAGCAGAGGAGCTATGCCAAAAATCCAGGGGGAAAGGTTGGAAGTGGGAGAGGAACAAAGCACCAAAAGATAAAGCTAGAGTACACTCAGGAGAACATTTTCTGAGGAAAGAAAAAAAAAAACTAGAACATGTTGGCTTTGAAGTTTTTAAAAAAGTTAAGAAAACATGGGTCATGTGATTCAGGAGGTAAAACAATTAAGTCAGATTCAAAGAGAATCTTTGAGCTAAGGAAAGAGATTAAGAAAAATAATACACACATGCACCCTTTAATTTCCTTGATTCAGAATTCCATGTCAGGTCATTTATTCTACAGATGTATTTCCACAGGTACAAAATGGCAGAAAGTTTTCATTGCAGCCTTGTTAATAATAGCAAAATATTAGAAATAATTTGATTACCTATTAATAAAGAGCTATTTAAATAAGGTTTGGTATATTCATACAATGGAACATTATGCTGCTCTTAAAAAAGTTCTTTATGGGCTCAGCGCCTGTGGCTCAATCGGCTAAGGCGCCAGCCATGTACACCTAAGGTGTGGCCCTGTGGCTCATTCCTATAATCCTCACACTCTGGGAGGCCAAGGTGGTAGGATTCCTTAAGGCCAGGAGTTTGAGACCAGTCTGAGACCCTGTCTCTACTAAAGAGAGCGAGACCCTGTCTCTACTAAAAATAGAAAAGTTAGTTGAGTCAGGTGTGTCAGGCACTTATAGTCCCAGCTACTCAGAAGGCTGAAGCAGGATTGCTTAAACCCAGGAGTTCGAGGTTATAGTCAGCTGTGATGATTCCACTGCACTCTAGCCTGGGGAACAGAGTGAGACTATGTCTCAAAAAATAAATAAATATGAATAATAAAATGAAAATATACACAACAGTATTAAGACTTCAAAGTATAAGTA
>CAUYQV010159289.1:0-36662 GCA_963574575.1 Galagoides demidoff | reverse complement strand
TTTTTTTTTTTGAGACGGAGCCTCAAGCTATTCCCCTGGGTAGAGTGCCATGGCATCCCAGCTCATAGCAACCTCCAACTCCTGGGCTCAAGCGAGTCTCCTGCCTCCGCCTCCCAAGTAGCTGGGACCACAGGCGCCCGCTACAACGCCCGGCCATTTTTTGGTTGCAGCTGTCATTGTTGTTTGGCGGGCCCGGGCTGGGGATTCGAACCCGCCACCTTAGGTGTACGTGGCTGGCGCCTTAGCCGATTGAGCCACAGGCGCCGAGCCAAATTTAAATTTTCTAAAACATACATGAAATGCAAATTACTCAATAGAAAACCTGAATAGGATATAGATAATATTTTCAGGAAATTGTTCATCATTCAAAGGAAAAGCATAGAGAATTTAAGATTTTAGAGCTTTTTAATGTGTTTAAGTTGTATGAATATCACAAGAGTCTGATGGCATTTGTTCCTGTCTTCCCTTTCCCCCATGTGTTTCAACCTTTGTGAAGAATAAAGTGTACCCTCTTTTGCGAGTTATGTTGTTATTGACGTAGAGAATGTTAGGGCAACTGTCTGTATGTCCTTAGTTGTGCTACCCTAAGTGCAGTGTGGCTAATCTGATCAGTGAGAGGAGTGCACAGAGATGGCTTGGACTATCTTTTTGAAAGCCAAGCTTCTTGTTAGCTTTTATTTTGCTTCTTGAACTCAAGCAAAAGATGTCTGCTGCTTTCTGTTCTTCCTTCTGTGTGTAGGAAGTACTCAGGAGCCACCCCTGCTATTCTCTTTTCTGAAAGTCCTTCTTGGTGTCAGTTTGATTTCCCAATTAAGGGAGAGGGACTAGAAAGACTTTGGCAACCTCCATAGATTAAACTGTGTTCACCACTAGTTTACCAGATACCTTTGCATTTTTGATGGGTGATTTTTTGAATTTATGAAACAGTATTTTGTTTTTCATTTGGCTAATAATCATTACAGATTCACTCTTCCAGATGAGAAGGACAGTGAGGGAATCCTGAACCCATAACAAAGAACAACATATACAAATAATAATTAGAAGTTATTAGACTAATAAAACATTCCCCCAAATTTGCCTATCAAATAATCAAGAATCCAAACAGTTACAGTGCAAGGTGGAATCACTAACAATGAATTTGATAAAATAAACACAAGCTTAGAGATGTAATTTTCGGTTTCTAGCTTTACTTAGGCACTAAAAATCACTATACACATTCAAATTTTGTCAGGTGAAGAGTTAGCAAAAGACAAACCTTATTTCAAAAGTGCAAAAGAAAAGAGAAAAACAAAATAAACTTGATAAACATATAAGAGGAGTAAGAACTTTATCTCTTGTAATCGTAAAGATTAGAGACGCTCTGAAAGAAAAATTTCAGGATCTATGTGAATAAAACAAGTAGAGAAAAAAATCAGTGTACCAACTACAAGACAATCTTGCAAAAAGAAACAGGTAAAATAAATAAATAAATAAGAAATATAAAATAAAATATAAAATGTATAAACGTATAATGATTTATCAAGCAAAAACAAACTAAAAGAAACAAAGGTCATTATATTTATATGAAGAAGTTAAAATCCGGACAGTCTGCTGTCAGATCAAGAAAACTGTAGTCTAACAAGGGGCCTTTTGTACAGCAGACGTATAACTTTTTCAAACAAGCACAATATTGAAATATATAGAGAAAAGAGTCACAGCAATATGAGAAATGTGTATAGAATTTGTAGACTAAAATTTCTAAATGGGCAAGTAGGGAAAAATGTCTGCACATATTTTAAAATAAGAATTATATATATATGTGTGTGTGTGTGTGTGTGTGTGTCTTTACATACAGAGGGTTCAAAAAATATGTATGAATTTTAAGAAAGGAAAAAATTGTATTAAAATTGTAATACTCAAGTCAAGTTTGACTTCTGCAATTATAAGAGATATACAATATACAAGAGAACCTTCTCAATATTGAGTATCACAATTTTAATACAGTGCTTTCTTATCTTGTATATACATTCTGCAGGTACCCTCTGTATAAACACATGGAATTTGCAATAGAACCTCATACGTTGACCACCCAAGGGACTGGTCAATATACAGAGGTTGTCAATATAAGGAACTAGGACTACTGTACTGATACATATAGTCATGTGTGGCTGGTGTATGAATATTAAGTCAACTTAAGGAGGTGGTCAGTGTAGGAGTATAGGGAGCTGGTCAGCTATGGAGGTTGTACTGTATATATACGTATGGAATGTGTGTGTTCCATAAATATTCCATTCTCTCTCTTTTCCTCCTCACACACACACATACACACACAATTCTGGAGAGGAAGACAGAAACAGGAAAGCCTAATTAGTTTCAAAAAATGGAGGCTTAATGCAAAATATGCTTCCTGACCATGTTCTGATAAAACTAAATAGAAATAATAAAAAGGCACAAAAACAGCATTCTATAAATTATAATACATGTGTTATTAACCATTGAAAGAAGCAACTATAAACAGAGAAAAACTGTAGACCAAGGGTTATTGCATCACATATACATTTACAAAGTTGTTACAATCACTAAAATGATATACTGATGGAAAGTTCTAGTAAAAGTCATACATTGGAGAAGGCACAGTCTCTAAAGTTCATGGTCAAGTTGTTGCTAGCCCCTGTCTGATTAACACTGGACCCACCTCTGGGTAGCCAACTATGGCATCCTTTGCCTCATGGTCTCTGGTTTGGGGGCCCAACCAGGGGACTGCACATGTGCTTCTGCTCGGTGCAAGTTTTTTTGCAGTTTTGGCCCAGGCCAGGCTTGAGCCCGCCACGTCTGATATATGGGGCCGGCGCCCTACTCATTGAGCCACAGCGAGGCCACCAGGACAGAAGCAGAAACTCAGTGTGCCCCTCAAACAATGCATAGCCTGTTTCCTGCATGTCTTTAGCAGTTACGTTTGCTATTGGAGGAGCTTTTGGATGGAATGACATACTTTAAGAGGAAAAAACAGAAAAACTGGAAAAGGGATGGCAGTGAAGCATTGGAAAGCCTTTCTTTGGGGACCATTTTCCCTCATTCTTATACTGAAGAACCTAAACTGACAAGGACTACCTGGATCAGGGGGTACTGATTTATTCTGGTGTTACTCATTGCCCTGATACCTGTCTAGAAGAACTCAAAAAAAAAAAAAAAAGAAAGAAAAACAATTATAGCCCAAGAAAAAGGGGAAAGGGGAGAGGGAGGGGCAGGGAGGGTAGAGGATGGGTGGAGGGGGAGTAACTGGTGGGACCACACCTACAGTGCATCTTACAAGGGTACATGTGACATTTACTACATGTAGAATATAAATGTCTTAACACAATAACTAAGAAAATGCTGTGAAGGCTATGCTGACCAGTTTGATGAAAGCATTTCAGATTGTGTGTAAAACTAGCACATTGTGCCCCATGATTGCGTTAATGTACACAGCTATGATTTAATAAAAAAAAATTATTCAAGTCGTCAATGGAATAGATGATATTCCATCTCTGCCAAGTTTAACTCTGATTTTCATCACCATTTGACATAGAGAGGGACACAAAAGAAGTCCTTGCAAATCAAGGGAAAGAATTTTCTCCTAAACTGATTGGCTTAGCTGTCACAAAAGAAGAAATTTATCAAGTGACCTGAGCATATAGAGTGTAATACAGCCCTATTCTCAATAATAAAGGTGACGACTATACAGTGGTTTATACAATAGCAATGCACTTGATTGAACCAGATGGTGAACTTCCGGATTATTTTGGCTAGAACAAGAAGAATGCAGAAATATCTGATTTAATGGCTCCATACAAGAAAACACACAGGAGAAAGAGTTAACCAAACCAGCATTGCCAGATGCAACATTCTCTTGTTAAAAAGAGGGAAAGCTTAGTCTCCCATGGGAGCCAATGTTTATATGCAACCTACAGAATGACCTTGGTACTGTAAGAGTATCTCCACTTTGGATGGGATGTTAACCTTGGGTCCACACAAGATAGATTCTTAGAAATGTAGAGATTACAACCCGAAGTCTTCCAAGTAGCTGCAGTGAGACCGGAAGACCAAGTTAGAATGCAGCCATTGGAGAGGGGACCTCTGGGAAGGGCACAACCTGGAGAGACACAGCCAGCGCCTTTCCTCAGGCAAACAGGCCCTCCAAGCAGCTCAACTGCCTCTCCAGTGTCTTGGGCCCCTACTCATATCGTCACAGGACTGAATTTTACTTAAAAGATTATAATTTCCACACTGTTTTGCTTTCTTCTTCTTCAGTTCTTTGCTATCTGAGTTCTTGGTGGCTGATAACATATTACCATAAGTTCTCTGCCATTCAATGTTGATCTTTATACTTGAAAGGATAAGTTTAGTCTTCCTGTTCATTCATGAATATCATGCCCAGGTTTGCCTTTTATTGCCCTGTCAACAAGTAGTAATTTGACTAATGAAAAGGAAATCTATTGTTTGGAGAAACTATAGTCTAGTTTCTGTTAGGGTCTTTTATGTGAGCTTTAGCTAAATTATGTACCATACTTTCAGTGATATAGCAAATGGAGATAAGTGGATATTATCATGAGTTTGATATAGAATATTTATCTACATACAGGAGATTGCACTGCATGGAAGATAAAGGTGTATTTGGTTTTGCAATTCAAAAAATAAAAGTCATACACTGGAAATTCACAAGTGATTGCATTACATGTAGGAAGTAAAGAAATAGGTATTACATATAAGATGAAATCATAGATAATATTTTAGAGAATCATGAAGCACAGCTATATTTATTGGACAGTTAAAAGAGCATAATGGGAAAAGTACTTCATTAGGCAAAGAGAGCATGGCCAGCTACTCTGGGTGAAAAACTCAGACATCCATGACACCAGAAGTACTCGTATAGATATGTTATAATTGGCAGTGGATCCCCAACCACTAACACAGCAGGAGGACCCAGAACTCATTAAGACTATCCATTACTTTTGAGAAACTGATGTAAACTATACACTGTTCCTCCCTTAGGAACTCGAATCCCAATTATAGGGTTCTGTGGACCTTTGATTATGGGCCCTTCGTACAAGTAGGTGACCAATGTGAGCTCTGTGGATAAATGAGGTGAAGGCTATGTTAATTAGTAGGATGTAAGCACTCCCATTTGTATAAATAATCAACACATTGAATCCCATAATGGCATAAATGTATTTGTGATCTATGTACAAATGACTTAATAAAAAAAAATAAGATTAAAAAAAAGAATTTATGTGTTTGGATCCTTGCTTTATAAAATGGGGACAGTGCTCCTCATGTAATTATGAGTAGCAAGTGATAACACACACACACACACGTGCTTAGCAGCCATAATATAGTAAGTGCTCAGTGCATGTATCATATTTAAATAGGATAGGATAGGACCTCAATAAATATTTGTTATAGGAAAAAGTAACTTTTCTTACCTACTTATCAGGATTGTGAATATCAAATCAAAGCGTAACTTTGAAAACTATAAGGGAATAATCAAATGAGAGGCATTTCTATCTAATTTTGGGGCTTCAGGGATTCTCACAATACATACACTACACAAGAGCTGGACTACAAACAAGGTGCTTCCTGTTCACACTTCGCCATGGTCATTGCTTTATTCCACCAATGTCCTGTAAATAAGATGACATTTTTGGCATGCTTTTCCATGATATGACAGAGTTCTCATGTGCCCTTATTCTCTCTTTTTCTTTTCAAGAATCATAAACTTTTAGCATTAATGGTGAAATTTGATTTTTAACACTGAGTAGTGTCCCAATGAGAATTTTGAGGTGATTCATTCTGAAAGTAGGTATGAGTGAAGAGTATTGTTGATGGAAGAATCAGATTTGCTCCTTTTCTTAAATATGGTGGCGAGCCAGACAAAAAGTTTTTTGTTTTCTTACTATCTCCTCAGGATGAGTGTTAACTACAAACAAAATATGAAAAACAAATTAAACATTTTTATATCATGATGAGTTTTTTGACATTGCAGTAACATCCACTTGACATATTAATTTTCTCTCTTGTTTGGAAATTTGTAAGCCTACATAAAATTTGAAAGAATAATGAAGACATATCAGTGTACTTTCCACTTAGAATAAATAGTCTGAAATTCTGACATGATTTGTTTGTTCTCAGTAAGTTGCAGTTATTGTGGTTGAATAATTCAGCAAACACCACCACATAAACACAATGCTATTATCACATCTAAGAAAATTGCAATAATTTTATAGCATTATCTAAGATCCCTAAACACAATCCCCTGGCTTGAAACCATCAGAACATCAAAAAGTAAAATTAAAGAAGTGATTACCACATACTTAATTACAGGTAATAATTGAATCCATTGTAAAAAAAATAAGGAGTTCATTTTTCTTTGCAGAAAATGCCAGGTAACACATACAAAAGTAATGATAGAATTGTTATTTTTTAATTAACATCATGGGATTCCTGTGAAGGGCAAAATAATGATTTTCTAACATAGGCTAATCCCTGAAGCCTATGAATGTTACTTTTTACATGACAAAAGTGACATTTCAAATGTGATTACAATGTGACCCAAGATGGGGAGATTTTACTGTATTACCTGGGTAGGCCCAATCTTATTGTATGGGTCATTAAAAGCTGAGAGCCTTTCCTAGCTATAGTCAGAGGGAGATGTAATATGAAAGGTCAAAAAGATATGCTGTGAAAAGGACTGCAATGTCTTTGGCCTTGAAGATGGAACAAGGGGACTATGATCCACGAAAGGAGGGTAGCCTGAGGAAATTGGAAATAGACAGGAAACAGATTCTCCCCAAGTGCCTTCAGAAAGGAATGCAGCTCTGCTGACTATTAGATTTTAGACTTATGAGACCTGTGTCAGAGTCTAACCTTCAGAGCTAAGACATATTAAATTTGTGTTTTTTAAATAACTAAATATGTTATATTTTATAACAAATAAAATATGTAAATATTTTACATATAAATATGGTCATTTTTATAGTCAGCCATAGAAAATAAATAAAATCACTGTATAATAATTGATTCAGAATGCTCATCAATGGATGCTACAAGCTTTGGGTACAACGATGTTGAGTACTAGGATAGTCACATGGGGCTAGAGTGTTGATCCACATATTAATCACTAGTTATGAGCAAAAGAATGTACATTTACTATGGGGGAGGGGGCACAGAGAGTGGCATTTATCACCTAAATCAAGCGGTTGAACTTCACACCTTCAGTAGAGGAATGTTCCTAGAGTGCATGACCTTTGATGTGATGCTCTATAGCGTTCCCACATCCACATGAAGTGTTCTTGCCAAATGCATATCTCAATCTAATGACAGGTCTATCCAATAGACCTAGATTTCTTATATTTATAAAATCTCCATATAACAAAGAGAAACTTATAAGAAATATGGGCAATCACACCCAGAATGTGAAATATAAGATGACTTTCCTAAAGTCTTCATAACATAAATGAAATAGAAAGTAAAAAAGTAAAGATCCTGTTCTGAACTAAAAAATAATACAGACATATCATAGTCAAATGCAATTTATGATTAGATCCCAGATAACAGAAAGGAAAAGAAGAAGGAAGGAATAAAGGCAGCTATAAGATATTTTAGTTATATTCACTATCAAAAATAATATACACAAAACTCCGGCTAGCATCACTCTTTTTTCTTTTCCAATCATGAATAAGTATATTGGCTGTTCATTTTGGAAAAAGCATTGATTTGGATTCATCAGACCTTGGTTCTAGTCCAGATTATGCCTACAAATGATTTAGGGAAAAGCATTTACTGTGTCTGACCGTCACCGTCATAAGCTACATTATATTGAACAATCTCCACTGAACCTGAAACCTGTGCATTCCTGTACATTTCCTTCAGGAGAACCCTTGGAAGACTTTTCTTGGACTCTCAATTCTGGTAAACTTCAAAGGACAAATTTGCTCAGTGAGCATATAAGTTTTCTATTACTGGGTAACAAAGCACCACAAATGGAATGGTTTAAAGCAATAGAAATTTATTACCTCAAGAGTTCTGTAGGTCACAAATCACAGCACGGTGTTGCCTGAGTCTTTGTTTAGGTTCTCAGTGGACCAAAATCAAGATGTTGGCTGGAGTTACAGACCTCATTTTGGCTCAGGATACTTCTCCAAGTTCACTGACGGTTGGTAGAATTTATTTCTTTGCCACTCCAGGACTGAGGTCACCATTATCCTTCATGCTATTGACTGGGATCAGCTCTGGCTCCTAGATACTGCCTGGAGTTCTGCATCTTAGGCAATTCACAGTGTGAATGATCATTTCCTCCCAGGCCACCTGCAGCACATCACTGACTACTCCTCTACTGGCCCATAGAAAACTTCCTTCTTTTTAAATAACCTATGTGATTAGCTCAGACCCACCTAAATAATTGCTTTATCATAGAGTCATCTCATTTGGGACTTTAATTATATATGCAAAATACCTTCTAATTGATAACTGTGGTCCCCAACCCCCAGGCTAGTGGACCAGAACCATCTGTGGCCTGGTAGGAACTGGGCCACATAGTGGGAAGTGAGGGGCAGGCAAACAAGAGGAACGTCACTTGTATTTACATCTGCTCCCCATCACTTGCATTACCACCCGAGCTCCACTTACACGTCAGGGCACCATTAGATTCTCATAGGAGTGCGAACCCCTCTGTAAACCACATATGTGAGGATAGAGGTTGCCTGCTCCTTACGAAAATCTCATGCCTGATGATCTGAGGTGGAGCTGAGCTGGTGATGACAGAGCTGGGACTGTCTAGTTGTAGGAAAGCGAGCTCAGAGTTCCCGCTAATTCTGCATTATGGCAAGTTGTACAATTATTTCACTATAGATTACAATGAAATAATATTAGAAATAAAGTACCCCCAAAATGTAGTGCACTTGAATCATTCCAGAACCATCATTTTCCACCCCATAGTCTGTAGAAACATTGTTTTTCATAAAACTGGCCCCTGGTGCCAAACAGCTGGGGACTGCTGATTTATGACATAGCCTAATCATGGGAGTAAAACGGATCATAATCGAAGATCTTATGGATTAAATATGGCATGGTGGTATATAGACCATTAAAGCAGTAGATTTTGGGACCCATCACAGGATTTTGCTACTACATGGCTATATCAAATCCATTATGTATGAAAATATAAGGCCTTCAATGGTCATAAGGTTTCAATAAGTATTTTTCAATATACATAATTTTCTATGGAAATCATTAAAAAGATGAACTCAAACATTACCCTTATTTTGAAGGGTAAGAAAATTAGCTCAGTTTCTCTTATGGCTTAAAGCACAGTAATAACACAATACAAATTAAATTTAGATGAATATAAATTGATATGCTAATCAATAAAATGATTATGTAAAAAGCTTGCAGGGGATGGTGATGGGGAAGGGGAGAACAGAGAGAAGAAAGGAGGGAGGCTTGGGGTGACACACCTTTTCAGGATGGGACACAATTATAAAAGGGACTTTACGTAATGAATGCAATCATTGTAACCTGGTTCTTTGTATCCTCAATGAATCACCAACAATTTAAAAAAAAACAAACTTGTGAAAGTATATCTTAGCATACATTAAGAGCAAGGCGAATATTCTACCAAGCGAAAAGAGAAAAGAAAAGATCAAAGAAAAATAAACATACTTCTAAAATCTTTTTAAATTGTTCGAAAGAATTCATGAATATGGAAGATCAATAGAGACAAACATATTTCATGTCTTTAAAAACAATTTAAAGGATTAAAGGGACTCGTGATGTAAAGACACACCTTCAAAAATTTTTGTGAATATTTTAAATGCTGCAAGCATTTAAGCAGAGCATTTATTTAACACTTAAGTAACATCATCCAATAAACCAACAGGAGTGAGAAAAAGACAGGGTGAATCCTGGTGCATATCTTTGGAAAGCTGCTTTGCAAGTGAAATCCATTCAATTATTAGCTTGCTTTTAGACACTGGAATTCTTCCAACTTTTTCAAAATAGAATTAACACTGGGTTTAATAAGTGTCTTGTGGAAGTCTAGATGCAGCATGCCAGTTACCCTTCACCTATCTACTTGAACAGCGGCACTTTCCATAAGGAAAAATGGAGCTATCTGGATATGTTTTGTTATATTTGCATCAACTCAATGCCTTTTGAGCCTGAGATCATATTTTTATCTTAAAATCCACTACAAATAGGTATCACATGAAACCCTATCCCCTTTTAGCCTAGCATGGATTTAATCATTTTTAACACAAAGATACAGGTTTGGGTGTGCATGATGTCAGTGTAGCAGCAAGCATGCTGAAAAATGACTCTAAGATAGTGGCTAGCTAATTGCCCAGTATGCAAATGAATTTTATCCCCTGAAAAATTCACCGAGTAGTGTGTCTCTTCAGAAAGCAGCCCTGTGCAAGTCTGGGGTTTTCTGATGCATAAAGATGTGCTCTAAAAATGCCAGGGAGGTAGAACACTCATTGTGGTTGTCAATTGAATGTCCCGTTCGTAACCCCTGTGGAAATCACAAAGCTCCCAAGCACATTGAGTCATGAAGGTCACCCTGCATAAATCTGTCTACATTCATGAGCTGCTACTGCTAACTGCTGCCACATGGAGTTCACTGTACACTCCATGCTGATGCAATGCCAGACCTCGCTGGATAAAATCCCAGCTCCTACACTCACATTTCTTCTTGTTTATCTGTAAGGCAGTAGAGTATCTATTCAGAAACATGTCCTTGATCATCTGCATATCTGGAATAGCATTCATTAATCCTAAGTTTTGCAAGAGGCATCTATTATTGGCTTTACGAGTTTCAAAGGCAAAATACTGGCCATAGTGCCTACTATACAGAAAGGACATAGCATATTCTTGATCTCTTGCAAAAATGACAAATTTAATAGCTAGGTGAAGAACTATGCTTCTAAGTACTGACAACTACAGATGATAATTTTACATATCAAAATAGTAATAGTTATATTATAATGAGGTATATATTGACACATTTCATAGCTTAAAATTTCTTGTAAGCATTATTTACTTTCAAATCATCATAATGGGAAGGGTATTGCTTTCCCA
This sequence comes from Galagoides demidoff, assembly GCA_963574575.1. Classification (NCBI taxonomy): domain Eukaryota; kingdom Metazoa; phylum Chordata; class Mammalia; order Primates; family Galagidae; genus Galagoides; species Galagoides demidoff. The sequence continues at coordinate 25,571 of CAUYQV010159289.1, read as the reverse complement.
TTTTACAGATAAAAAACACATTCAGAAATGCTAGGCTACTCAGTTAAGTCACACAATAAGTATTGAATTGCAAATCTGACCCCAATGCAATGCCCTTTCAATTTTGGCTCTACGATTTTCAAAACTAAAAATATATGATTTTTAATTCATCATTTAACTATGATTTTTTAAAAAATCGTTTATCTGTTCTTTAATTCTGTCATTTTCCTTTTTTAGATATATTTACTGTTGCTGTTGTTGTTGTTTTGCAGTTTTTGGCTGGGGCCAGGTTTGAACCCACCACCTCTGGTATATGGGGCCGGCGCCCTACTCCTTTGAGCCACAGGCGCTACACCATGTATTCATTTTTTAATGTACAATTATTAAATGTTTGTAACAAATCTTTGAATATAATTCCCTACTGTGTTAATCTGTATTACAGATATATTGTATCATGTCTCCTATAATCTGTGATGGAAAAATCAGTATAGCATAACATCTAAATATTAACAATTCTTAAAATATGTTATATTATATATTAAAATCATATAAGTAGTACATACTTTATTCCTCAAAAGTCTGGCCTGAAAAACAAATTCATTGCATCAAGTTAAAACACAATTAAAAAAAAAATCCCATTATGTGAATGGAAACAAATGAAGTAAATAAAATAAAAACAGAGAAAAGAAAGAACAAAATGAAATCCAATAGGTTAATGAGGGATTTTTCTGAATTAGAAAATAAATCAAACCAAACAGCAATTTCAAACATGTAATGACTATTAGATCTAGTAGTCAGTAGCACAGCAGGGTGACTATAGTTAACAACAATTCACTGTATATTTTAAAATAACTGAGTGGAACTGGAATGTTCCCAACGTGACGAATTGAAAACGCTTGAGAATGACAAATACCACAACTACCCTGATTTTACTACTATGCACTATATGCCTATATCAAAAATATACCTGTACGCATTAAATATGTGTAGCTATTATATATCTATAAAATTAAAATTTAAAAAATTGGAAAAATAAAGTAAAAAGACATAACCAAAATTGAATAAGTGACTTAAATAAAAACCCTGAATCTGCAGGGTTTTTAATATTAAATAAAATAAAGCAATACCTTCCCCATTATGATGATTTGAAAGTAAATATTAAATAAAATATTAAAAAATAAAACTCTTTAATATTAAATAGCTTAATATTATATGATAGCTAAAAAACTGGATTTGGGGGCAAGAGTGACTTATCTGCTGGTGTGGCTTTAAGAAAGCTATTTAAACCTTCGACTCTTCAGTTTTCTCATATATATACATCAGTTTGTAATGAGATGGAACTATACTATATCTCTAAAGGGCTTAACCAAGTTTTTGCATATTAAAAGTGTCTTATATATACTTGTGCACATCATTTTGATGACAGTGACAATATTTAAATTATTAAAAGTTTGCAAAAAAGATTAACTTAATAAGTATATGAGGTAATGCATACATTCATTAGCATTATTTGATGATTCCACATTGTATACAAATATTCAACCATTATATTGTACATCATAAATATATTTCATTTTTTGCCAATTGAAAAATGTAGAAAATAATAACCCATATAAAATGTTTAATAGTAAAGAATTTTGCAGACATTTTGGTAGAAAAATAAAAACAAATATAAAATATCAAGTAATGAAAGTTACTGACAATGCATTTTTTAATTTGATATTTAATTAAAATCATGTATACATTTATTGGGTACAATGGGATGATTTGATATACAATGTGGAATGCTTAAATCGCACTAACGTAGCTATCACCTCACTTATTTATTTTTTGTGGTAAGACATTTGTAATTTACTCTTTGAAATTTGAAATACACCCTTGCATTGTGCATATTAGGTGAGATCCCAATAAATGCCCTCCTACAACCAATGCGAACAGACAGCCTTAGGAATGGGAGAAGATTTTTGCATGCGATGATAATGCATTTTAAATTAATGTGAAATTTGATTCAGGAAATGGTATAGCCATTTATAAAAAATATAACATGAAATAAAAATATGCATAAAATTCCATACTGATTCAAACCACAAAAACATTAAGGAAAACACAAGAGATTATTCTTGATGTGAAACAAAAAGACAGAACAGCCTACATATTCAAGTTTCTTGTGGCAAAAGATACCTCGAGCATGTTAAAAGATAAAAAGCAGGACAAATACAGCACATAGTGAAGTAATCTATCATTATTAGATGAAGAGTCTTTGTAAGTCATTAGACATACAAAGGACAAAGGAAACATATAGGTAATTAATAGGTGAGGAAATACAAATGATAAATCTCTATGTTAATCTTATTAATAACTCAATATAGTAGAAAGTAAAATGAGAGTGCTCAATCACTTGTCAGATTAGTAAAATTTAAACATTGTAATGCTCAATGACATAAGGAAAAATAGGTAGTTTAGAAGATAATTTTCTTCCTTCAAAATAAACTTTATTTTTTAGGGCAAAAAGTAAAATAATTCCCGTATTCCCCCAGAAACGCAAACTCATGGCTTCCCCAGCTGGGAACACTTGTAACTGATGAACCTGCACTGACATTACCCAAAACCCACAGTAGCCATGCTGATTCACTGTTGGTGTTTATATTGGTGTTGGGCATTAACAAATGAATCACAGTAGTTTCATACAGAATAGTTTAATTGCCCCCCACCAATCTCTGTGCTTCACTGACTCATCCCTCCCCCTTAATCCCTGGCAATCACCATTGTTCTTTTTACTGTCTCCCTAGTTTTGCCTTTTCATAATATACATAGTATGACACCATATGATATGTAGCCCATTCGACCTGCCTTCTTGCACTTCCTAATATGCATTTCAGGTTCTCTCAGGTCCTTTAATGGCTTATAGCTCATTTCCTTATGGTGATGAATAATATTATTCATCATTCATTGGATAAATAATATTATTTATCCAAATATGCCATTCAACCATTTAAGGACATCTCGGTCATATCCAAGTTTGGCAATCGTGCATAAAGCTGCAATAAACATCCACGTGCAGATTTTTTGTGTGGACTTAAGTTTGCAGCTCTTTTGGCTTAATGCCAAGGAGCGTGACTGCTAGATCATATTGTAACAATAAGTCTGTGTTTGTAAGAAACTGCCAGACTATATTCTAAACAGCACCATTTTGTAGTGCCCCAGTAATGGCTGAGAATTGCTGTTCCTCTGTATTCTTTGCCAAGGTTTTGTGCTCTCAGCGTTCAAGGTACTGGCTATTGGCATGGGTATGTACTATTTCATTGCTACTTCAGTTGCCATTTCTCTAATGACATCTGATTTATAGAATATCTTTTCATATGCCCACTTCGCTCCGGTAAATCTCCTTCCTTTAGGTATCTGCTAAAGTCTTTTGTACTTTTTAAAAAAGTTTTTTAATATGTATTTGGATAATAGTTACTTAAAAATCTTTCTTAAGATTTTCTTTCAGTCCACAGTTTCTTCTCTCATTCTTTATATAGTATTTCACAGAAGAGAAACATTTGATTTTAACACATTTCACATTACCATTTCTTCCATGGATTGTGTCTAAAATGTCATCAGCATATCCAGGGTCATATCCAGTTTTTCACCCATTATCTTCTACAAATTTTGTAATTTTGCATTTTGGTGTGTTTTCTATTTTGAGTTAATTTTTGTGAAGGGTATAGGGTGAAAATCTCTGTTCACATTTTTTGCATATACATATTGGTTATTTCAGCAGCATGCGTGGAAAAGACTGTATGTACTTCTCCATTGTATTGCCTTGCTCTTTTGTCAAAAATAAGCTCACTTAATTTATGCATGTCTATTTCTGGGCTCTGTATTCTATTTTTTAAATCTATTTGTCTATTCTTTTTCCAATGACATACTGTTTTGATTACTATACTTCTAAAATAGGTTTTGAAGTCAGTCCTCTGAATTTCTTGCACTACTTTAATACTTTGGTGGCTATTATATGTCTTTTGCCTCTCTATGTAAACTCTATAATCAATTTTTTTCCCTTCCACTAAATACCTTGCTGAGACTTTAATTGGAATTGCATTGTATCTATAGAACAACTTGGCTTACAGACAGTTTGACAATACCAAGTCTTCCTATCCACAAACATGAACTATCTCCCTGTAACTGTGCCCATTTTTATTACATAAAAACAGTTGTTTAGAGGGTTGTAGATATGTAAAATACAGGAGAACTTAAAGGCAGCATTTTTTTTAAGTCTAATAAGACTGAACACATTGTTTTGAGAAAAATTTACTGTGACCCAAGAGTTCCCCAACCAGTCAAGTTGTTTTTTATATGTGAAGGCAATACAAGGAGAATAAAAGCCACCAACTGTGTAAACTTCTAAAAAAAACCAATATAAATATACATAATTTAACCAAGAAATAAATAAGTATACAGAACACATAAATAAGGAAACAGTGAACACTGAACCTACTTAATTATGGAATTAAGTTTAAGAACTATGCTATAAATGGTTATGCAAAGAATGCAAATATATTATTGTTTACCCAATTGTAGCAGACAAGATGAGCCACCCCAATATCCACCTAAGGGGATCTGCCCAGTAGTAAAGGGGACAATTACTTGAGAATCTCCGACAATAATCTTATGTAAATACATTTTAAAGGGATTTGCTAAAACATGAATATGATAGATTTAATTAAGAAAATAAAATCTAACTCTATCAGCCGTAAATGAAATCGTCTAAGTAAAATAAAATGATTCAGAAAGACAAAAAAGTAAATGAATAATGACATAGTTTATAAAATGAAGTGAATAGAAAATAAGTGTAAATTATGCACAGAAGACAAATGAATATTCATTAAAATGGTCATGCTTTATTAATGAATGATTGAATTTAAATAATGCTATATACTTCACCAATACTAAATAATAAAACACAAATAAAATAATATTATATTTGAAATAGAAAACAAAAAATAATGGGGTGAATATATGTGCTATTTATAAGTAACAAAACAAAAAACCTATGTATGATGCATTAAATAATTTGTATTAAAAGAAAAATTTAAAACAGTAGTTCAAAGCATGTTTTTAATATAATCTTGAAAAAAACCACACACCCCCAAACAAAAAGATTTTTCTAAAACAGGAGGTAGCCAATAAAGATTAAAATATGTATTAACAAATTAAATGGAAAATGAAGAGGAGAAATAAAAGATTAAGAACAAGAACAAGGTACTGGAAATAAAAATCATGTACATAAACCACATGTAGGCTGAGAACCTACAGCCTTCTGATTTCAAGATCACTCTTTTCTAATTAGCAAAGGAGGCAAGAAAGGCTTTATCTTTCTCTGCTGCACACCAATTAATAAAATAATTTGTTATGTAAAATTTACATTTAGTTAAAATATAGCACTTATGGACTGGGGCCGCTAAAATTTTCCTAAAATTACAGGTTCCCCACCCATGCGTGGCTGACAGTATTATATAACTTTGTTATAATTTTGAAAATCTATACAGAAAAAAAATTCCATAAAATAGATTAGCCAAATGCAATAAAGATTTATTAATAAGCAATCTAAAATAAACAAGCATACAAGACAACAATCTAAATACTCAACAAAATTGGATTTCATTAAATATATTAAAATGATTAAATGAAATTCTATGCAGCTAAAGTACTTATGAAACAATAAGTACAAAAGATTGCATATATGCATATATATATTTCCAAATTGATATCACACCACAAAGGAGTCTTAACTTCTGAGGATGTAAAACTTTCTAGTACTTTCTTTAGATGCTAAATTTTTTAATTAATTTTCATTGCATGTGTTTATATGCATTAACTTAAGATTTCTATTTGTGTATGGATGTCTTGGTGTGCTCTCTCTAAACCTTATTTAATAAAGAAAACTATGTATTTTCATCAAACTGGTTAACATAGCCTTCATGTCATTATCTTAGTTATTGTGTTAAGATGTTTATACTCTACTTTTAGAAAAAATATTTCAAATTCTATATGAAAACACCACACTGTACCCCATGATTGCATTAATGTACACAGCTATCATTTAATAAAAAAAAGAAAGAAGAAAACTATGTATTAAAACTATGTATTATTTTATTTGTTAGTATCTATAAAAAAACTTTCATCCTTCATATCCTTAACATGAAATGATATAGGACTTGTGTAAATACCGGCAAGAGAAAAGTATTAAGATATATACAAGAAAATTTCCATCGCACTAATAGTGAAATTCTCAACAAAAACCTTATAGGCCAGACAAAAATGGCATGATATAGTCAAAGTGTTGAAAGGAAAAAAAAAAATACAGCCAAGAATACTATATCAAGGAAATATGTATTTCAAAAATAAAAGATAAATAAAGTCTTTCTTAGATAAGTAAGACCTGTGTAAATTCATTATTAGAATGGCCCTACAAGAAATGTCTAAAATAGTCCTACATCTGGAAGAGAAAGTATAAAATCAATCTTCTTGAAAACACATCAATGTATAAAACTTTCTGATAGAATAGATGTGCAATAAAGATTAGAGTAGAAAAAGGAACCACATGCTATCAACCCTGACACCCCACTAAATTGTAAAGATAAAGAATAAAAGGAAAAAATAAATAAAGGATATATAAAAAATTAGAAAATAATTAACAAGATTACAGAAGTAATTCCTTACATATCAGTAACAATCTTGAAGATAACTGAGTTAAATTTCCTAATTAAAAATTACACTACCTAAATAGATAAAGACCCAGCTATATGTTGCCTATAAGAAACTCAATTCACTTGTAAATACATGCATAATTCAAAAGTGATGGAGGAAAGAAAATATTACACATAAACAGAAACTAATAGCCTGCAGAAGTAGCTGTATTTGTATAAAACAAAAGACTCTGTAAGTCAGGCGATATAAAAAGAAAAATAAAGGTAATTATTTAACAATAATGGGCTGAATTCAACAAGAGCATTAATGATTCTATATTGTTTCCCAATATTGGAATACCTATATGTATAAAGCAATTATCACCTTCAAAGAGAAAGATAGACCCCAATACAATATTAGTTGGAGACTGTAACAGCTATTCTCAGTACTGAATAGATAGTCTAGACAAAATATCATTGAATAAACCTGTGTCATAGACTAAATGTACCTATCAGCCATTTAGAGAACACTTTATTCAAAAGCTGCAGAATACACACTTTTGTTATTAGCACATGGAATATTTTCTGAAATAAACTGCATGTTAGTCTACAAACCAAGTCTCAACAAATTAAAAATAAAACCGTATCAAGTATCCTTTCAGATAATAATGGAATGAAATAAAATTAAAAATAAATAAGAACTTCTGAAACTCTATAAATGTGTGAAAATTAAACAACATACTCCAAATGACTGTTGTATCAACACAAAATTAAAAAGAAATAGTATTCTTGAAATAAATGAAATGGAAACACAACACAATGTGCCATGTAATTCAGTAAAAGCAATGCGGAGAAAAATTTATAGCAATAAATATGTTCAGCAAAGACATAAAAGACAAAAATAAACAATTAAGGGTGCAGCTCAAGGTACTAGAAAAACAAGAACAAGCAAAACCCCTCAATTAGTAAAAACAAGAAAGATTAGGGAAGAACTAAACAATAAATAACTAACAAATACAAAAAAAGGATTAACAAGATGAAAACTTGCTTTTTGAAAGTAAACAAAATTAATAAACTATCATATATATCCAAGAAAAAATGAGAGAAGAGTTAAAGAAAGTCAGAATCATAAAAGAAGACGTTAAAACTAACACCACAGAAATACAAAGGATCAGTAGAAAATGTGAACAACTTGTGTGTGGCTCAAGCGGCTGAGGTGCCAGCCACATACACCTAAGGTGGTGGGTTCAAATCCCCAGCCTAGGCCTGCCAAACAACAATGATGGCTGCAACCAAAAAATGGCCAAGCGTTGGGAGGCTGAGACAGGAGACTCGCTTGAGCCCAGGAGTTGGAGGTTGCTATGAGCTGTGATGCCATGGCACTCTACCCAGGGGGATAGCTTGAGGCTCCGTCTCAAAAAAAAGCAAAACTGGAAATGGACATTTGATGTAGGTCCTTGCACTAACTGAGACCCCTGTGAAGACCAAAGAGTTCTCCTGTGGCTGGGATTATAGGCTTTTGTGCCATTGGAATTAATGGGAGTATGGACCAGGCATCCTCAAACTACGGCCCGGGCTACATGCGCCGGCTGAGGACATTTATCCTATCTGGCCTGCCTGTTGTTTTTGTTGCTGCTGCTTGTCCTGCTTAGCAGTGGACTCATCCGAGGGCCCTCAGTCCGGTCCTCCAACGGTCTGAGGGACAGTGAACTGGCCCCCTGTTTAAAAAGTCTGAGGACCCCTGGTGGACTGCTGGGGTACTGCACTTAACATTTTCTCCATAAGAGGGCATCACTCTTGATGCTGAGCCAATCAAGGCTGGTTTGGCCACTTAGCTTCCTCTTCCTTCCTTGCCTCATAGTGTCCCTATCACTTCCCTTCTAAATTCCAGTGTTGTCTTTTAGAAGCTGTCTTTGGCATGTGCTTAACTATTTGCTGCTTTGATTCTTCTTTGCAGAGTAGGTGAACATTGGGCACTTCTATTTGGCCATTTTGATACAGATCACAACTTTTTAGTCTTTAGATTCATAAAAGGAAGATGTGAAGGTAGACTATAGTTAAATATTCCTACTTAGCACAGTGAAAAATGTAAAATTAGCAATTGCTTAAAAATAACAACAAACAACAAAAATTTATTTAACTCAAAATATGCAAAAATTGTTCCATACCATTAAAAGATATTTGGATTAAAATTTAAAGCATTAAAAAAAAATTAAAGCATTCTTACTTAAAGAAGCTGGTAATATAAATACAATTTTTATTTGATCTACTGATTATTCAATAAGGAAAGAGTGAAACTGTTGTACAGCCATGACCTGGGCAAAGAAAAGGGATGTTAATACTGAGATTGACAGTGGAAATGGAGAAAAACAGCTAAGATCTGGGACAATTTTTCATGTAACTTCCTGCTATTTATAGGAAATATGAAGCTGTGTGCTTTTTTCTACTTCTTTTTCAATGTTTTATTCTTGTGAGTTGAACTCATATGAAGAATGACTATGTTATTTTGTTTTATGATTCAAAGTCAGATTCAGCTTTGTATTTTTATTACTCTCTTTCTGCTTAATTATTTTGTGAAGAAAGAGTCTGTTTAAAATACCAGAGGTACTCAAATAATACAACTATGTGTTAGAACTTTTACCAGTTGTTGGAAGGTATATTAATACATCAGATTTTATGAACTTAGGAGTTCTCAATGGTTAAGCAAAGGTAGAGAAAAGAGGGTTAATACTAATTTAAAAAGGATATGCTATGTGCTTTCATGATACATTCAAACTTCTGTAAGCACATGGAGAAGACAATGATTATACCCGTGGTTAGGTTAGGGAGTAGTCAGCAAATAATGAAAGAAAACGTGACATTTGAGTTGTGCCTTCAGTGACATTTGTGAAGGTAACAGTATAGTTCAGACATGGCAAAAGATAATAAGATCAAACAGTTCAATAGATAAATTTACAGACGGACAGACAGATGAGAGGCATAAGAGGAAAAGGGAGGAATAAATTATTTAAATGGAAAAGAAAGACAGCTAAGAAAAATCAGTGACAGATAAGCCTAGAACGGTAGTTTTATCTACCGGAATTTGGCGGTAGTTTGTAATAAACTTCAGAGACCAGTCTTTCAGTGGACAAAGTGACAACAATGGGGGTCTGTAAAGTTTAGCCATGGTGTTCAGAAGATTGATTCAACAAAATATGTTAAGCAGTTCAGTGTAATTATCACTTATTGATAACCAAATACTAAGTAATTCAAGTTCAAAGATCACAATTACCAAGGGCAATACTCAATGTGAGGGAAATAATAGTCACTTTTTATCAAGTGTTGAGGCACTGTGCCTAGCATTTTGAGTGCTTAGCACAAGTCTAATTCTCTCAACAACCCTACACGATAACAGTACACATCTTTACTGTACACTCTTGAAGGGCAGTCTGGATACCTCCCAGAGGCCAAGTCAGGCAGATTTCCTCCATTATTGAGGAACAGCCAGAATACAGGCCCCCTAACCCCCAAAGTCATTTTATTTTGGGGGGAATATACTATAATATGACTCTTAAATTTTGCATACCAGAAAAACTTTAATATGAAGTTAAGGAGTTGGGGAATAAAACATAGAACAAAGTATTTTATTTTGCAAAATAATAGTATTAAAACATATATAACCCAAACTATTATCTATTATAACCATTATTTCATACATGAAATATTAATACTTAAACTTCTTATATTTATTTATTTTTATTATAATCTTTTTTTTTTTTTTTGAGACAGAGCCTCACTTTGTTGCCCTCGGTAGAGTGCCATGCATCACAGCTCACAGCAACCTCAAACTCTTAGGCATACATGATTCTCTTGCCTCAGCCTTCCAAGTAGCTGTGACTATAGGTGCCCACCACAAAGCCCGGCTAACTAAAACTTTTTAGAATCAAAGATATGCATAATGTTTGCTCCACAGTAAACTAGTGAGGATTCACTTCCTCCAAGGAATCTGTATGTATGACCACAGACAGGGTGCTGCCCCATACAAGGCTCAGGGTTTGGATTTCTCAAGCCTGCTCAGACCCTGAAAGTTAACGATTATGGATAGAATAAGAGCTAACACGTTTACTCAGAGAAACTGCTGACATTTTTTTTTCCCCTTCCTCAGCTTTCCCTCTGGGATAAATCAGCAATAGCCTTCAATAAAAACTAAGTGGAACAAATACTTGGGGCCATCCATTGGACAAATAAAAGCTACAGAGACCAAATGTATTTCCCACCTTTGAAAACTCTGTTCTATCTCTCCTGTCTCTTTATCTCTTGCCACTTCTAACTTTACTTTTCATCAGTCGATCATTGCCAGCTCCACAGCTCCACTGCCTCCTCTTAAAGGACTCTGCCCCTGGGGTCGGATTCTAGCAATGAATAATTTTGGAAACTATTATGCTATGTGAAATAAGCCAGATGCAAGAAAGATAAATACTGTATGTTTTCACTCATGTGTGGAATCCTAAATAGTCCATCTCATGGCATCAGAGAGTAGAATGGTGGATGCCAGGAGTTAGATGCCAGGAAGTGGAAGGGTGGAGGTGATAGTCAAAGGGTATACAGCATCAGTTATGCAAGGCAAATAAATACTGGAGCCTTGTTATATAGTTGAGTACCTAGAGCTAAAAATACTGCATAGTATACCTGAGATTTTCTAATAAAACAGATCTTATGTTAAATGCTATTACCAAAAAAGACAAAAAAAATGATAATGATGTTATTAAAGAGGCTAGGAGCTAACTTTAAGGGTTTGGTAGCTGATACATATATTTATGGCCTTCATGGTAGTAATGGTTTATATATGTAGACTATTCACCAAACACATGAAATTGTACATATTAAACATACATAGAATTTTACATTTCCATCATATCTCAATAGAGTGTTTTTTTTTTTAACTTAAAAAGTAAGGACTTGGTCCGTGGTGCTTTATTATGTAGATTAAGTCAAATGTTCAATCATTCAATAAATTGTTTAATATCTACTGTGTATCAGGAAATGTTTTTATTGGTGATATTGAAATCAATAGTGTTGGGAATTATATGGGAAGGTTAAATGAGAAATAGCAAGTGCAGGCTTATACATTTGATGTGAGGATGATAGAAGAAAATGATGGGAAAAGGAGAAAGAGATGTATGGCTTCAATCAAAAGCAGTTAAAATATGACTTTAAGTCAGGCAAGTGGCTCACACCTGTAATCCTAGCACTGTGGGAGGCTGAGGAGGGAGAATTGCTTGAGCTCATGAGTTCAAGACTTCCCCAAGCAAGAGTGAGAAGATGATTCCATAAGAAATGAAAACCCATCACAACCAGTTACAGATTCCTTTGTTCCTTCTCCACTCCCACTGCTTCATTTGACTAGCCTAAAAACAAACAAACAAACAAAAAAATAGCAGGGCACCTGTAATCCCAGGCTGAGGCAGCAGGATGCCCACAGCCCAGAGTCTGAGCTATGACATTGCACTCTGCTCATGGCAGAGGGTGGAACTCTGTCTCAACAACAACAACAACAACAGAACTTACAGTAGGCATGAAGATATTTCAAAGAATGTCAAGGAACTACTGGTCAGTCATAGAACTGCTATGGTTACTTTTAAGAGGAACTTTAAAACAAAGACCTGTGAATATGGTAGATTACAAAGTAAAAGATTTTTTAATCAATAATGATACAAAAGCCACTTATAATCACATTCCTTAAAAACATGTACTTCCTAACACTTCTGTTTTCCTTTAGACTGTTGGTTCCTTCAAGTTTCCCTGTAAAGTATGTATGGGCAAAGTTTAGTAATATTTCCCAGTGTGACTGAATAAAAAAGTAGGAATACAGTTCAGAAATTTAAACATGAAGCACAATTACATTCCTGCAGGAAAGAACACTAGGGCATGAAATAGACATTTTAAATGTTCTATCATGTGGAGAGCAGGCCTTGAGTGGCATGGCCCCCACACCCTGGGGAACATTCAGGGAATGAAGCCCCAGGTGCTTCTCCTCTTTTCCCAAAACAACCATATTTCTTTCTTCATGTTCCCCTTGCCAGAAGTAATTTCTTTTTCTAGTTAATTTTTAAGAACTATGCAGAGATCCTTGTGATCTTTCCCTTTTCATTTCTTATCATGTGTTAACAAAGTTGAGTAGAAACCATTAACAGGGTGATTGTCTTTATTAAAGTCATTTACATTTTCCAATCATACTATAAGACCAAAATTATGTCTTTTGACCATGCTACTTCCCCATACTGTGTATGCTACTTCCCCATAGACAAACCTGTTGAGACACTATAAAATAAAGCTGATTTGCTTTGGTGCTGGCTGCAGCCATCAGCTCCATCAGACCTCCCAATCGCATCTTTCCTCTGTGTCTTCTCTTTGTGATATGTTTTCCTCAATACCTGTCACTTCTACTCTGGTTCATTCCCCTCCCCTGTGCTGGTTCACAAAACTATCAAATACAGAATTCTATGCTTATGTGTAATCCTTACACTAAGTATTCTAAAGTTTGAGGGAGGTAAAGCTGAACCATAAAACAATTAGTACTCATGTAAAACCATATTCTTTAATTTAGAAAAATAACATTTACTCAACTAATTGGAATGGTAGTCAAAAGCCTGTGAAAGGGCCAGACCAGCGCCATTTTGTCGTTTACTGCATAAGCTCTGTTAAACCGCAGGGCCACTCCCTGCTGCCTCCCCCTACACCTGCGTGCACAGCCATTAAGCCGCTGATTGAGACACCTTAGGCAGACAGCTGCCATAATAGGTAATAAGTTTCAGTCCCTTGAACAGCTCCCATAATAGGTAATAAGTTTCAGTCCCTTGAACAGCTCCCATAATAGGTAAAAGGTTTCTACTGAAATTCAGGTATTCTCCTTCAACTACCTAATTAGGCTACACCACCTCTAACCCCCCACCCCTCACCTGTACAAATCCAAATCCTCCTTTACTAGTGAAATCATCAACCACCAATCAAGAGAGTAACTTTATTAGTGAAATCACTAACCACCAATGAAAAGCGTACTCGTACCCTCCTACACTTCTTGTTTTCTGTACCCATAAAATCTTCCTCCACCTCGGGTTCGAGGCTCTTCCTCGGCTTGCATGCCAGGAGAGTCCGGGCTTCCCAGGGCCTGAATAAAACTCACCTCTTGCTTTTTACATCGGAGTATGTCTCGGACTATCTCTTTGGGGCCACTTGGGAAATTTTGGGCATAACATTTGAGACCAGCCTGAGCAAAAGATCCCATCTCTACTAAAAATAAGAAACTTATCCGGGCACTGAGGTGGGCACCAGTGGTCCCAGCTACTCAGGAAGCTGAGGCAGAAGGATCGCCTGAACCCAGGAGTTTGAGGTTGCTGTGAGCTATGCTGATGCCATGGTACTCCAGGCTGGCCAACAGAGGGTTGAAACTCTGTCTCAAAAAATAACAATAATAATTTTTTTCCTATGTATGTGAGTCAGAGTTGGATCCTGTTTCTTATAACTCTGAACTTGACTATCAATCTGTTTTTTCTAGAGGTGCCAGGCAAAGCCAGAGTGCCACCTGTGAAAAGACCACGCCAGACGCAGATGAGCAAGTGGGGAGCTTGACCTCAGGGAAGCTCTTTTGCAGAGTCCTCGTCTAGGAACAGCTCAGCCTGAGCTTTAACCATCTCACTTGGATAACTCAAAACTGAACTTGGAACTTTCCATTCTGTTTTCATGGGACTTTTGATTTAAATCCTGCAGAGAAAGGAGTAGCCTTGTGCCCTGAGTCAAACAACTCCTTCTTCCTGCTCCAGGACACCTCTCTCCCTCCCAAGGAGGGAAATTTCCATACCAAAAAAGAGAGTTTCACGTGGCCAAGGTAAGCTTCCCCCACCATAAAGTAAAGCCACATCCCCACTGTTACGTTGACCCTGCCCTCACATGGCTGTTACTCGGATGTCTCAGTATATGACAAATCTGCATATTCCTTGGTGCTTAGATGCTCTTGAGGAACACGTGATAGTATGGACAGACTGAGGACAGTGCTGCGCCAACGGGGAGACAGATGTAGGTCTCTGGTGACCGCTGGCGCTCCTCTGTGAGGATCAGGGCTGCAGGCCTGCTGTGCGGTCTTCAGGTGGCCTTAAGTGAACTTCGTAAGAGTAGGAGACAACTACCACCCCTGTGAAGAAACAAGCCTGCAGAATGGTTGCCTTCTTTAGAAGGCCTGAGCGCATCTGAAAGTCTTCAGACCCCTGGAGATTGTTATGGGATGGACTTTACCTATAGGGCAAAGATTCCTGCAGGTGCTGCAGGGACAGGGGCGGGGATCTGTCCAGAGATTCTTCCCTTCTGACTCTTTCCTGGATCACGGTTCCTATACCTGCTGCACGGACATAGGTTTTCCATTGAAGGGCTCTCGGTTAGAGCTGAAATCCCCGAAGTCCATCATCTTTTCCTGTCCTTGTCTCATGCCTTGGTATAGCAGCGGGTCTCCTTGTCGTCTGTGTTCTTCAGCTCCAGAGGAACCACAAGGAAAACCAGGGTTGCTGAAAGAAGTCACAAGTCCACTCCTTGAGTAAACTGTTTAGAGAAGCTATCAGGCATGGACACCCAGCAAAGGTTTGTTTGGACATTTGTGTAATAGAAGTGTTCTCATTCCTCACGTGACTCCTTTAGAAGCCTCAACCAAACGTATGGAATTATATGATAACATTGGGAAATTAAAGTCAGGCAAAGCCTACAAAAAGCACACACTAAGTCCCCAGCATGGCTGTGTGTTCTGTTTGCCAGTGAGGTGACAGAAAAGCTTGCAGTGCGTCCTCCAATCTTCAATGTCACATCTTACCTCATTGGAGCTGACCCGAGCCCTTTCGCCCTTCTTTCTTTCTTTAAAACTTAACCTGTTTGGCCCTACGCACTGTGAACTTGTTCTCTGCTCTCTTTATGGGTCTATTACTGACTAATGGTGCTTTAAAATTCCCTCTGCCGTAACTTGATTCAGATCCAACTAAACTTTTTTTTTTTGAGACAGAGTCTCACTTTGTCACCCTCAGTAGAGTCCTGTGACATCACAGCTCACAGCAACCTCCAGCTCTTAGGCTTAGATGATTCTCTTTCCTCAGCCTCCAGAGTAGCTGGGACTACAGGCACCACCACAATGCCCAGCTATTTTTTGTTGCAGTTTGACCAGGGTTGGATTTGAACCCACCACCCTTGGTATATGAGGCCAGCGCCCTACTCACTGAGCCACAGGCACCACCCCAATCCAACTAACTTTTATTGAATTCATAGAATTCAGAGAGAAGGCTTGGTTTTCGTTTTTTTTTCTTTTTTTTCTTTCTTTCTTTTTTTTTTTTTTTTGTAGAGACAGAGTCTTACTTTATTGCCCTTGGTAGAGTGCCATGGCATCACACAGCTCACCACAACCTCCAACTCCTGGGCTTAGGTGATTCTCTTGCCTCAGCCTCCCAGCAGCTGGGACTATAGGCGCCTGCCACAACACCTGGCTATTTTTTTGTTGCACTTGTCATTGTTGTTTTAGCTCGCCTGTCCCCACCAGCTCTGGTGTATGTGGCTGGCATCCTAGCTGCTTGAGCTACAGGTGCTGAGCCAAGAATCTGCATTTCTTAACACTCTCCTGGATGGTGCTGGGTGCTGTTAAGTACACAGACTAAACACGGTGTTGAGCATTTTATCTACTTTCAATCATTACTTCAATGGAATTTTGTAAACTCTTTAGAAATTAAAATAGGGAGGCTCAGTGTCTGTAGCTCAGCAACTAGGGCAGCAGCCACATACACTGGAGCTGGCAGGTTTGAACCCAGCCCCGGCCTGCCAAACAACAAGGACAACTACAACCAAAATAAAATAGCTAGGCATTGTGGCAGGCACCTACAGTCCCAGCTACTTGGGAGGCTGAGGCAAGAGAATCACTTAAGCCCAAGAATTTGAAGTTGCTGTGAGCTGTGACGCCATAGCACTCTACTGAGAGCAACATAGTGAGACTCTGTCTTAAAAGAAAAAAAAATTAAAATAGTGGCTATTCATGTTTTCCCCATAGGACTAGTATATCTTATTTTGTTTCAATGTATTAAATAATTTGTTTCCCTGTAGTTATTAGTCTCCTTATCTAGATTAATAGTACTTATTAGTACAGGAATCTGGGGACATTCAACCGTCCAATAAAGAGAGCCTTTGTTTACTTGATCTCCAAAAATCAGGCCAGTGTCCAGCATGTCTAAAGCTGATTTAGGTCTCCATGGCAATCTCATAGCTTTGCCACTCTCACTGCTAGGTAGGCTAAGAAAACTCCAGAATAAATACTTACAAGGTGAGTTCTGTTTATGTTCTGGTCACCCCCCACCCCCATCAGCCTGGCAGGACACACTGCCTGGTGTCCGTACTGGGCTCACACACTCCTGTAGTGGGATGTGGGCACTAAGACCTCGGTGGGCCAGTCTCCTGCTTGGACATCACGTGTGTGTGGTTACATCAGAGGAGCCCTTTTCCCTTCAATAGTTTCCCCCTCAGTCTCTTGCACAGCATCTGAGGCCCGTTGTCTGGTCCCGTGTGATACACACTCCTCCCTGTGTCTCTGCTTGGGCCACGGTGAGAGCGCCCTGGTGTCCCAGTGCAACAGCGCAGTGTTGTTTCTGCATCCCTGTAATTTCTTTGTTCCCCTGTCACCCTTCCTCCTTTACCACTTGGCATGGAAAACACAGGAAGCCATACAAAGTGCCAAACAGAAGGAAAGAATGGAATTCCTAATTTTTCGTTTGAAGAGCAGTGCCGCGGGCATAAACCATGGAATTTGCAAGAATACTCTGCCAACCAAGTTCCCCTTCACAGAAGAGAAGCTTAAAACCTGCTCAAACTGGAGGACACTATGGGTTTGGGAAATAAAGGCGCAGACATTAGATACGGTTGGGATCCCCATCATCAGAATTGCCACCACCCGCAAACCTCCCAGCTGAGGCCAGCAGGGGGAGGAGGGGAACCCTCTTCAAGTGTGGGATTTGCCTCACCTGCTGATGGAAGCCAGGTGGGTTGGCAGCTGTGTAGAGAAGATTCCCATGCAGAGTACAAAAGCCCTGATTTCCCACTTGGGATCTAGACAATTCAGAGCAGTGGAGGTAGCAGGCTTGTAGAGATCTCTGAGCAGGGATGATAGGATGGCACAGAATATGTCATACTTTCTGGCTAAGGGTCACATGAGGACCCAGTCACATCTTTCCTTCCACAGCTGGCCAGGCATGGTCACTCTTGCCTATAATCCTAGCACTTTGGGAGGCTGAGACAGGTGGCTTATTTGAGCTCAGGAGTTATAGACCAACCTGAGCAAAAGCAAGACCCCATCTCTAAACAAAATAGCTGGGCATTGTGGCAGGTGCCTGTAGTCCCAGCTGCTTGAGAGGCTGAGGCAAGAGGATCACTTGAGCCCAAGAGTTTGAGGTTGCTGTGAGCTGTGACACCATTGCACTCTACTGAGGGTGACAAAGTGAGACTCTGTCTCAAAAAAAAAAAAAAACAAATAAAATAAAATAATAGGCTCAGCCTATTGCTCAGTGGTTAGTGCACTGGCCACATACACTGAGGCTGGTGGGTTGGAACCCAGCCCGGGGCCTGCTAAAACAACAATGACAACTGCAACAAAAAATAGGCATTGTGGTGGGCACCTGTAGTCCCAGCTACTTGGGAGGCTGAGGCAAGAGAATCTCTTAAGCCCAAGAGTTTGAGGTTGTTGTGAGCTGTGATGCCATGACACTCTACTGAGGACAACATAATGAGACTCTGTCTCAATAAATAAATAAAATAGAATTTCACAACTGACTTGACTTTGTAAACAAAAGCTATTTTAAAACCCACCTGCCTGGGAAAGCTGAAACAAGATTTTGCTAAATTTTAAAAGATGATGGTAGGCCAGACGTTGTGGCTCATACCTATAATCCTAGTGTTCTGAGAGGCCAAGGCAAGTGGATTCCTTGAGCTCACAAGTTTAAGACCAGCTTGAGCAAGATGGAGACTGCCACCCCATCTCTAAAAAAATAGCTGGGCATGGTGGCAGGTGCCTATAGTCCCAGCTATTGGGAGGCTGAGGCAAGAGGATCACTTGAGCCCAGGAATTTGAGGTTTCTGTGAGCTGTGACTTCAGGGCACTCTACCCAGAGTGACAAAGTGAGACTTTGTCTCAAAAAAAAAAAAAAATGGCTCCGCACCTGTGGCTCAAGCGGCTAAGGAGCCAGCCACATACGCCTAAGGTGGTGGGTTCAAATCCAGCCCAGGCCCACCAAAAAAACAACAATGATGGCTGCAACAATAAAATAGCCAGGCATTGTAGTAGGCACCTATGGTCCCAGCTACGTGGGAGGCTGAGGCAGGAGACTCACTTGAGCCCAGGAGTTGGAGGTTGCTGTCAGCTGTGATGCCAGAGCACTCTACCCAGGGGGACAGCTTGAGGCTCTGTCTCAAAAAAATAAATAAATACATAATTTTTAAAAAGAAAACTATAGGAAAATAAACAAGAGCTCTTTTTTTTTTTTTTTTTTTTTTTAGAAAGAGCCTCAATGGTGAGCCCGGGGTTGTGTTCTTTGGTATCTCACTTCAAGGCAACTCTAAATCCTGGGCTTAGGCTCAGCACCTGTGGCTTAAGTGGCTAAGGCACCAGCCACATACACCTAAGGTGGTGGGTTTGAATCCAGCCCAGGCCCACCAAACAACAATGATGGCTGCAACCAAAAAAAAAAAAAAATAGCCAGGAGTTGTTGTGGGCGCTTGTGGTCCCAGTTACTTGGGAGGCAGAGGCAGGAGACTTGCTTGAGCCCAAGAGTTGGAGGTTGCTGTGAGCTGTGATGACACAGCACTCTACCCAGGGGGACAGCTTGAGGCTCTGTCTCAAAATAAATAAATAAATAAATAAATCCTGGGCTTAAGCGATTCTCTTGCCTCAGCCTCCCAAGTAGCTGGGACTACAGGTGCCTGCCACAATGCTCCACTATTTTTCAGTTGTAGTTGTCACTGTTGTTTGGCAGGCTCAGGCTGGAGTCTAACCCGCCAGCTCTGGTGTGTGTGGCTGGCCCCTTAGCCACTTGAGCTACAGACACGGAGCCAACAAGAGCTCTTCTTAAATCTAGATTACACATCTATAATCTGGTGTCTAATCAGATTGTAAGCAGTATTCTTCAGCCTATGGGCCCCACATCATGGAGACACTGTCATGTGGCAGGCTGATGATGCCACCTTAGTCCATCACTGGGAGCCCAGACCTGGGTGTCCATGCACTTTCATATCTAGTCTCTTTCCAAGTTAGCTGTTAGACAATCCTCTTCCTCAAATGAAGGACAACACAGATGACCTCGTTTCAGGAGAAACATTAAGCCCTTACCAAAAGGGAATTACTTCATAGGATTCCAGAAGAATTCCATTATATCAATACATTTCCTATATGGAATTTATAGGCACAAATAGAAGAACTAGATCTATTCTGTCCATTGAGATTATCTCCAGGGGTAACAAAACAGAGTCATGACAGGTAAGGTGGACCGAGTGGACTGTCATATGACTCAACAAGAAAGAAATCAAAGTCCCTTTAGCCCAGTGATGGGATATGTGTGACATCTCCTAGAGACTCAGATAAGGAAGAAGCACCATGACCTGTCCCATGGCACAAGGACCTGCCTTTAAAAGCCCATGATCTCCATTAGGGAGATGGATTTGAGGCAGCCTCTGCCATTCTCCTGACAACATTTTGTCATATTCTGTTGTATTATAATAAAAATTTCTTCTTTGGGGCAGTGCCTGTGGCTCAGTGGGCAGGGTGCTGGCCCCAGCCAAACTGCAACAAAAAAATCGCTAGTCGTTATGGTGGGCCCCTATAATCCCAGCTACTCGGGAGGCTGAAGCAAGATAATCACCTAAGCCCAGGAGTTGGAGGTTGATGTGAGCTGTGACATCATGGCACCCTACTGAGGGCAATAAAGTGAGACTCTGTCTCAAAAAAAAAAAAAATTTCTTTTTTGGCAATCCTCATCATTTCATTAGTTAGATTTTTGTGCAAGGACCTAGACCCCACCCATTGTGGCTTTGACAGCAACATTATTTCTAGGCTGGTCAAGGTGGCTCACTAAGCTGTAATCCTAGCACTCTGTGGGGCTCCCTTGAGCTCAGAAGTTCGAGATCAGCCTAAGCAAAGCCAGACTCTGTCTCTACTAAAAATGGAAAAATTACCCAGGCATTGTGGTGAGTGCCTGTAGTTCCAGCTACTCAGGAGGCTAAGGCAAGAGGATTATTTGAACCCAGGAGTTTGAGGTTGCTGCAAGCTACATTGACCCCATGGCACTCTAGCCTGGGCAACAGAGTGAGACTCTGTCTCAAGAAAAATATGATTTCTAAAATATGGGTTTAGCCTGCATTATTCCTTTGACAAGTACAATCCATCCTTGGGAATTGTGCCTTACCTCCTAAAAGGAGCCAGGTGACTTTTGCAAACTGATTTCTTCTAGCACATCAAAGAATTAAAGAGTCAGATAGATATTCATGAACAGCTCAGAAGTGACATTCTGGAAGGAAATTCATCATCCTGGAGACCTGTACTCACACCAGACCAGAGAGCAGATAGCACCAGAGCATTTTCCCTTTCAGATCCCCCTACCCTATTGACCTGTGTCCCGAGGAATACCCACCACCTCACATTGTGTGTCTTAGATACAAGACTTGCACGAGGAGGGGTTTCCCAGGACGGCGGGTAGAGGGTAGAGATTCTTACCAAAAGAGCTAACGGAGGGCCATAGAGTGAGAAAATGAGGGCAAAGGGAGCGATTTGGGTTCTCTTAAAGGAATCTTTTTTTGAAAGGCCTAACTCTAGAAGCTTTCCCTTTTAGGATTTGGGAAAAGAATAGTTGTCAGAAATTTAGCTATTCCCCTCCTTCCCTGCCCTTTTGAATTTATCCCAACTCTCAAATGAATAGATTAGAATCTATTCCCTGCCTGTGCCCAGTTTGCTGTTGTTATGATATCAGTACCATGCACTAACCAATTGCACCATAGGAGCACTAGTCAGTTTGCTATTATAATTTAGGAAAGCTGATAGGACAGGATAGTGAAATTGGAAGGAGGACAGCCTCCTCCCCATCACTGCTGACGCACTGGCCTTGTAGAAAGGCAGCAGTGTCCTTTCAAGGGGTCTATGACACAGAAAAATGGGCCTTGACAAACAGTTAGTCCTGGGAGGGGTGACAGAGCCACGAGACGAAGGTAAAATTCTACAGTATATCAAGGAACGCTCCTCAGAGGACAACTCAAGGACTCCAGTATGAGGATGTCATTTATCTGGGTAGCAATCCACTCTAAGACACAGGTGGCTTAAAACAATCATTTCTTCATTTATTAGAATTGAGATGTTGATTAGACAGTTCTGCTACTGGCCTCATTTAGTCTCACTCACACAACTGCGGAAAGCAGGTGACTTGGCTGGGGTGGACAAGATGGTCTCACTGACATGTTTGGCCCTTTCTAGGATGGCTGGAAGGGCTGAGATGGCCAAGCCCCTCTCTCTACTTGGCCTTTCATCTCAGGCCACTTCTCAGCATGGCAGGCAGAGAGGGCTTCTCTAATAGAGTAACATTGGAGCCAAGTTCTAATGAAAAGGTTAAAGGTGGAAGGAAGGAAATAAAAGGGAAAAGGCTGATAAGAACAAGGGGATTTACAAGGGGGAATAACATGGGTCAAGACTGAAAGAGTCAAATGTAGGAACACCCCCAAATAGAGTGGACCCCACATAAATGGATCAACCCCCACCCTCCCAACGGATGTCCTACCCTGGAAAGGCAGATGGATCAACCCCCTACTCTTCCCCACAGATGTCCCGGCTAAGAAAGGTGAATGGGCAGATCTCCCACCCTTCCAACCTTTAAACCCCCCACCGACCTTTACATGAGAGGTGAGTTCTTTGTCAAACTCAGCTAGCGTCAACCGGGGTGGAAATAAAGGCCGCAGTTGCCCACACAGAGCCTAGATTCCATTTTCTTTCTTTCTTTTTTTAAGTGGAATCATAAAGAACTGAAGATTTATTGCTATGAAAACAAATCTGTAGTACAGTAGTATGAATCTTGGGTATTAAGCATAATCAGCTGAATCAAGTTAAGAAGTTGGAAATCTGCTAAGAAATCTGTGCCCAAATTCTCTGTGTGTGTATCCTAGATTCCATTATCCCTTTGTTTCGCATCTCAGAATAATTTTTATTTGCAGTCTTTGACCTCTCAAAGACCCCATGAGTTAGGAAAAAGAACTATAGTTTCTAGAGGGAAAAAATGGTATAAAGTGAGTTTGGTTACTACATAGAAAGAAAGAGAGAGCCTGGGGGCCAGATTATGCATATTTAAGGAGCTATGGATTTTTTTTTTTTATTTCACACTAAGAATAGTGGGAAAACATTGTGAAGTTTTATTTATTTATTTATTTATTTTTGAGACGGAGCCTCAAGCTGTCACCCTGGGTAGAGTGCTGTGGCATCACAGCTCACAGTAACCTCCAACTCCTGGGCTCAAGCAATTCTCCTGCCTCCGCCTCCCAAGTAGCTGGGACTACAGGCACCTGCCACAATGCCTCTTTATTTTTTGGTTGCAGCCATCATTGTTGTTTGGTGGGCTCAGGCTGGATTCGAACCCACCAGCTCAGGTGTGTGTGGCTGGCGCCTTAGCCATTTGAGCCACAGGCACCGAGCTGTAAAGTTTTATTTTGTGTTTTTTTTTTTTTTTCAGTTTTTGGCTGGGGCTGGGTTTGAACCCACCACCTCTGGCATATGGGGCCAGCCCTGCTCCTTTGAGCCACAGCACTGCCCCCATTGAAAAGTTTTAGGTACAAAGAAGTTAAAACTTTCTCTCCGAAGGCTTCAACAAACTGACAATTGGCAGATTAACAGAAGAAAAGTATGGCTAGGCAAGGTGGCTGATGCCTATAATCCTGGAGCTCTGAGAGGCCAAGGCAGAAGGATCCCTTGAGCTTAGGAGTTCAAGACCAACCTGAGCAAGAATGATACCCTGTCTCTACTAAAAATAGAAAAATTTGCCAGCCATAATGGTGGGTGTCTGTGGTCCCAGCTACTTGGGAGGCTGAAGCAGGAGGATTGCTGGGCCCAGAAATTTGAGTTTGCTGTGAGCTAGGCTGAGGTCATAGTACAGGTGACAGAATGAGACTCTAAAAAAACAAAACAAAACAGACAAACAAAAAACTGGAGAAAAGACAAACAAATACATTAATGCTCACATGAACATAAAAGTCCTGCAAATAGGTTCCAACAAGTTCAGATGGTTAAGACTTAAATGGCCCTCTCTTCATAGGGAGAGGGAGGTACAGGATGTGAGTGATTTCAGGGGTAGTAAATGATTTTTAGGAAAAAATGGATGAGGCCAAAGAATAGATAATTCTTTTTTTTTTTTTTTTGAGACAGAGCTTCAAGCTATCCCCCTGGGTAGAGTGCCATGGCATCACAGCTCACAGCAACCTCCAACTCCTGGGCTCAAGCGAGTCTCCTGCCTCCGCCTCCCAAGTAGCTGGGACCACAGGTGCCCGCCACAATGCCCAGCCATTTTTTTTTCTTTTGGTTGTGGCTGTCATTGTTGTTTGGCGGGCCCAGGCTGGATTCAAACCCACCACCTTAGGTGTATGTGGCTGGTGCCTTAGCCACTTGAGCTACAGGCTCCAAGCCAGAATAGATAATTCTATTATCACTTGGGACAAAATTTTTCTGAGCTCAGTAGGAGGTGAAGGGTGGAAACTCACGGCAAATAAAGGTTGTATTATTATGTAGAAAAGGCCTCCCAGATAATCTTTCAGAGCAGCCCTCCAAAGAACAGATGAAAAGTCTGGAAAAAAAAGAAAAAAAAGAAAAGTCTGGCTCAAAGGAGTAGGGCTCTGGTCCCATATGCCGGTGGGTTCAAACCCAGCCCTGGTCAAATACTGAAAATAATAATAATAATAGTCTGTCTGATGATGACTTTTAGTCTTTTCCCTTCTTGGGGTGGTTAATCTTTCCAGGCTATGTGATGTGATTCCTAGGAAAGGGACCTTAAGATAATTGTAATTTTTTTAGGGAGAAGCTTTCCTTAGTCTGACAAGTGACTTCCAGGTGCCCCTCCCTTCCCTTGGCTTTGGAGAAACAGAAGAAGGTTGGAAAGTCCTTGGCCTTGAGGCAGCTTCTCAGGCCTTCCAATGCAATAGAGTGACTGATCTGTTTGCTTTTGTGTATGACAATAAAACCTTGATTCCTCCAGCTGACTAAATGAACCCCCTCTTGGCCTAGTGGATTCCAAAAATGCCCTAAAGTTGAGTTGCTGGCCAAGAAGAGGGAGTTCAGAAATGCCTTGTCATGACCTCCTCTCTTCTTGGAGATGTCCTTTGTAACTCATTAACAGGCCTAAGGTTCAGCAAGACAAAAATTAAACCATTCCTGCAGGTCATCAAATTACCCAACAGATCACCTGAGTCTGTCTGGTGACTTGTCTCTGAACATTGGGCTTCCTTATCTTAACTTAAAACATTCCAAGCCTTCATTGTCATCTGATATAGGACAAAATTTTGAAAATTAAAAAAACATTCCAAGCCTTTTGATGAATCTGCATTTCTTTAGTGAATTATAAATCCAAGAATCTTTAAACCCACTTATAACCTGTTATGCCCCTTCTTCCAATTGTCCTGCTTTTTTGTTTTTTGGGTTTTTTTTTGAGACGGAGCCTCAAGCTATTCCCCTGGGTAGAGTGCCATGGCATCACAGCTCATAGCAACCTCCAACTCCTGGGCTCAAGTGAGTCTCCTGCCTCTGCCTCCCAAGTAGCTGGGACCACAGGTGCCCGCCACAACACCTGGCCATTTTTTGGTTGCAGCCATCATTGTTGTTTGGCGGGCCCGGGCTGGGGATTCGAACCTGCCACCTTAGGTGTA
>CAUYQV010159284.1:0-29331 GCA_963574575.1 Galagoides demidoff | reverse complement strand
GAGCCTCAAGCTATCCCCCTGGGTAGAGTGCCATGGCATCACAGCTCATAGCAACCTCCAACTCCTGGGCTCAAGCGAGTCTCCTGCCTCCACCTCCCAAGTAGCTGGGACCACAGGCGCCCGCCACAAAGCCCGGCCATTTTTTTGGTTGCAGCCATCATTGTTGTTTGGCGGGCCCGGTCTGGGGATTCGAACCCACCACCTTGGGTGTACATGGCTGGCGCCTTAGCCGATTGAGCCACAGGCGCCGAGCCTAATCTGTATTTTTAAATACCTAATATATACCTAAACCTTGAAATAAGGTATGATAGCTCTTTTAAGTAATTCAAAATAATTCACTTTAGAAGTCAGAGGTCAATAAACTTTTTCTATGAAGGACCAGGCACTAAATATTTTTGGCTTTGGGGGCCACACAGTCTCTCCCATAACTACTCAGTTCTGCCATGATAGAGTAGAAGCAGCCATGAACAATATGTAAATGAATGGGCATAGCTGTGTCCCAATGTAGCAGGCCAAATTTGGCCTAGGACCCTACATTGTCAAGTCTTAGGTTTAGATCACCATATCTGACCTTGCAAGAGCGTGGAGAAACAAGATTAGAAACAAGATAAGCAACCAGAAGTACTGGTAGTTATTTGTGCAAGGTCATTCACACAACTGAGTCAGAGTTAATGTCATATCTCCCAGTTCCCAATCCTCCCTGTCCCACTTTAAATACTTATCAATCTAGAGGCACAAAGAAGACCAAAACTCAAAAATCCTGAAAGTGTGACTTGGTAGAAAGAACAATGAATTGGATGCTGAGACACCTGAGTCTAGTCCAGGCTCTGTCATCAATATTGCTATGTGACCTTTAGTAGTCAATTGTCCTCTGTGGCTGGGGTGGGGTGGGGGCAGTTTCCCCACCCATGAAATCAGGGAGGTGTGCCTGGCCCTAGGTGACACGTTAGGTCAAAGAGTTGTGACACCATCTGACTCTGCTCCATGATTTGTCCCACCCCATCCAACACTCACTTGACAGCAGTGGTGAGACGCAGGGGCCTGACGCCAGGTGTGGCAAAGCGCAGAGTATTCATGTAAGCCACATGCTGCAGGGCATGGTTGAAGGTCTCCACATCATCCCCCTCCAGGGTGAGCAGGGACTGCGAGGGGTTCACGTGGACCTGGGCCCCAGACACAGACACAGCTGACAGCAGGGCCAGGAGTGGGGAGAGGGGGTAAAGGTATAGAGGTGGGGCAGGGGTAGGGGGCAGGGGGCATGCCAGGATTGAGAGGGCTAGAGGATGGGGCTATACCTTCATGCCTTTGCCCAGGCTCTCGAAATCCCTATAGTCCAGCCCCTCCCGACATGCATAGAGGCACTCGATGACCTCACGGCTCTCCAGGCGACCTGAGCGCACGCTGAAACCAGCCAGGTAGCCATGGAAGTAGTGGTGGATCGGCAAAGGATCTCCTAGGGCAGGAACACAGGAGCGGGATGGCAGTGAGAGGAGGTGAGAGGAGAGGCGGAAGGAATAAGGGCAGGAGAGCTGAGAGAAAGGGAAAAGAGAGAAAGAGCAGAAAAATTGAGAAAGAAAAATGAAAAAGAGAGATGTGGAACCCCCAAAAAGGAAAAAAGAGATGAGATGTAAGAGAAGCGAGGACAAGAAAGAAGTTGGAGAAAGGAGAGAGATGAGACAAAAGAAGACAGAATAAAACCTGGGGCAAAGGAGTGAAAAATAGAAACAGTGGAAATGAGAAAAGCTCTCAGTAGAGGGAGAAAAGGGAAAAGGAAATCAGGACCTTTCCTTTAAGAAGGAAAGAAGAGAAACGAGGAAAAAAGGGGGAGGCAGCAAGGAAGGGTATCTTAACAGTGACATGCAAGGAGACCAGGATGAATGTGAGTGAGCTTCACAGATGCACAGATCTCCCCCTCGTGCATGTATGACCTCTGCCACTTCCCTTTGCTATGTGGAAAGCCAGCAAGAGAACCCCTTACTTTATCTGTGGGCAAGAATGGACACCTAGAATCCAACCAAGTATACCGCTCCAAAGAGACCCTGCATCCTGTATTTATCAGAGACTCTGACCCCGGGTAGCATAACCAGCAGCAACTAGCAAGTCTGGATAGGGTTTGTGGTGGAGAAGGGGTCACAGAACAAAAGTTGAGATAAGAACTCTGGTCTCCAGTTCTTACACACAAAGTACCTTGTGTGGTGTCTGTACTGTTGTCTCCTTTTTCCTTCTCTTTGTTCTTCTCCTCTGGAAACCAAAATAATAATAATAATAATACCAACAACAACAATAGCAGGGAGCTCGGTGTTGTGGGGACAGGTTGACAAAGAGGAATAAGTCATTCTCATGAGTCTTGCCATGCCCATGTTGGACTTGCAGCTTCTCAGCTGAGTCCCAACCCTTCTTTTGTCATGTCCCAATCTCTCCAGCCTCTATTATAGACAAACCTCCAAGTATGACACCCCTACACACACACACACACACACACACACACACCTGCTCACAGAAATAAAAATTAAAGAAATGGCTTAAAAGTAGGAAGACTAACAATAATTGTTTTTTTTAAAATAGGAAGACTGATGACTCTCTGAAAGGTAACTCTCCTCCAGCACAGGGATGGGCTATGGTAATAATCATCACTTTGATGGAACAAAGTAAAAATTGACTGATTCTATAGAAAGAGAGATTCTGAGGACAACTGAGAAGTTAATTCTCCCAAGTCAGAGGTGACAACCTATTGGATGGGTGGGAGATATGGGAGGCCCATGGTTCCCTCCAGTGGAGATCTTTCAGAGTCACCCTGCCCAACTACAGGGAGATATATATGGTGGCCTCAGCTGCAGAGTCAGGCTGCCCTTGTTCCTCCAGGTCAGGAGCCCACCTGCCTTTGCTAGTCCTAAAACACTAGATTCTTCACTGAGAAGCTCAGAGAGGTACTTACCAGTCCAGCAGGCTCCAATCATGAGAGCAGGTTCCCTTCTGGGTGGGTGGATGAGGCCATTGTCATGGATAAGGGCAGGGTCAAAGGAGATGCCATCAGCATAGAGTGTAACAGTGGGGAACTCAAGGTTCAGAGCATAGTGGTGCCACTCATCATCACACACCTGCAGAGTAGGGTAAGGCAGGAGACTCTCAGGTACTTCTTCCCCAAGGAGCTCACCTCAGGCACTGCACCATTTCCTGAGAGATGGGAACAGTCCCCCATATTCCCAGTTCTGCCAACAGGGTTAACTAATGAATTCTGCCCACCCAGCTCAAGGAACAACACCATTGTCCAAACCAAATATTACACTCTTCAGGTAAATCTTTAAAGCTATAACTATTGCTAAGAGGAGTAACACACTATGTCATATATAAATTTTTTCCCAAAAAATTACACATTATGTATGCAGGCTGGGCACAGTGGCTCACACATATAATCCTAGCTAGCACTCTGGGAAGCCAAAGGGGATCACTTGAGCTCAGGAGTTTGAGATCAGTCTGAAGAAAGCAAGACCCCACCTCTACTTAAAAAAAAAAAAAAGTAGGCTCGGCGCCTGTGGCTCAATCGGCTGAGGCGCCAGCCACATACACCTAAGGTGGTGAGTTCGAATCCCCAGCCCAGGCCCGCCAACCAACAATGATGGCTGCAACGAAAAAATGGCGGGGCGTTGTGGCGGGCGCCTGTAGTCCCAGCTACTTGGGAGGCGGGGGCAGGAGACTCGCTTGAGCCCAGGAGTTGGAGGTTGCTATGAGCTATGATTCCATAGCACTCTACCCAGGGGGATAGCTTGAGGCTCTGTCTCAAAAAAAAAAAAAAAAAGTAGAAAAATTATCTTGGCATCATGCTAGGCACCTGTAATCCCAGATACTATGGAAGCTGAGGCAGGAGGATTTCTCAAACCCAGGAGTTTCAGGCTGCTATGAGCTAGCCTGAGGCCATGGCATTCTAGCCTAGGGCAAGAGAGTGAGACTCTGCCTCAAAAAATAAATAAATACATAAATACCTCTGAAAAGCTAGAAAAGAACAAATAAAACCCAAAGAAAAGGAAAAAGATAAACATATTATGTATTTATGTACGTATACATGCAAGTATGGTATGGGCACCTCCAGGGTACTTTCTACCCAACAGCAATCACTAAAACAAATGTTAACTTTTCCTTTGCAGTTTCTCCTCTAGTCAGCCCAGATGCAAGCAAAGGGATGTCCAGAAAAAGGAGGGGTAAGGAGTCCTCTGACTTATCAAATTCCAAATGTTGGTGTCCCTCGCAGACCTAGATCACTTCCCTTTCTCTCCGTGCTATCTTCCTATAGTTACCGCATCTGTTTCCATTCATTCAGATACCACATTTATGCTGATAACTCCAGAATCTACATCCCTAGCTCAGAGGTCTCCTCTGAATGCTGGGCTTTCCACACGGATGTCTCACAAGTAACTCAAATCCAACATATCC
The DNA here is from genome assembly GCA_963574575.1 of Galagoides demidoff. NCBI lineage: Eukaryota > Metazoa > Chordata > Mammalia > Primates > Galagidae > Galagoides > Galagoides demidoff. Next base: position 24,903 of record CAUYQV010159284.1, on the reverse strand, counting down.
AACTTCCAGTTGCTCAAGTGGATGATGCAGGAGGCATCTTTGATCCTTCCTTTTCTCTATCCTCTACATCTAGTCCATCAGCAGGTGCTATGATCCCAGATCCAAACAAAACCACAAGCTGTGGGTTTCTGTGTAGGTCTCTCCACCTGCATTGCCACAACTCAGTCAAGTCCCCAGTCCCTTCTATGTGGGCTGCTGCAATCAGCCTGTCTACTGCCATTCTTATGTTTCTCCAACATATTCCTCCCACAGTTGCCAAAGGGATCTTGTTAAAATGCAAATTTGATCAGGTCGTGCCCCTGCTTTACATCCTTCAAAAAAGGCTTTCCATCTCTCACAGGACAAAAATCAAACCCCTGCTACAATTCCCTCACTACCATCTCTCCAACCTCATCTCCAGTCTTGTCCACTCACCCCAACCTCAGTGACCTTCTTTCCAAGCTTGGAATGTGCCAAGGTCTTTCTCGCCTCAGGGCCTTTGCATCTGCTCATCCCTTCCCTGGAACGCTTCCCACTCTTCCCACAGCCAACTGTCTCATCCTTTAGGACTAAGCTTAACTTTCACTTTAGTTTGGCTTCCCTGAGCATCCAATCTAAGGTGAGTTCCCTTCTCCTTGTTTTCCCCCAATCTCTACCCCAGTCCCTTCCTTGCTTCTTCCAGAGTATCAGTCACAATGTATCATTTTTACACACCTATTTACTTTTTAAAAATCTATCTCTGGGCTCGGAGCCTGTGGCTCAAGTGGCTAAGGTTCCACTTACACCTGAGCTAGCGGGTTTGAATCCAGCCCGGGCCCGCCAAAACAACAATGACAGCTGCAACCAAAAAATAGCCAGGCGTTGTGGCAGGTGCCTGTGGTCCCAGCTACTTGGGAGGCTGAGACAGGAGACTCGCTTGAGCCCAGGAGTTGGAGGTTGCTGTGAGCTGTGATGCCATAGCACTCTACCCAGGGGGACAGCTTGAGGCTCTGTCTCAAAAAAAAAAAAAAAACTATCTCCCCAACTAAAATGTAAGCTCAATGACACCAAAGATTTTGTTCTATTCATTGCACCCCCTAGAACCTAGCAGAATGGCAGGGATTTAGTTGGTAAATTCAAGAAATACTTGTTGAATAAATAAGGTTGGATTAAAGAAAAACAGAAAGGGCAAGGTTACAAATATTAGCACCTGATGGAAAGATTAAGAAGCAGCAAATGGCAGATTATCTCTTGGACAGAGTGTCACAAACAGCAAAAGCTTTTGTACATAGTACTCAATTCTCCAGTTTATAAATGTTCTGGGCACTTATTTCTCTTTCTTTCACTTCTTCCTGTCTTTTCTTTCTTTTTTTTTCTTTCTTTCCTTTTTTTTTTTTTTGAGACAGAGCTTCAAGCTGTCCCCCTGGGTAGAGTGCTGTGGCATCACAGCTCACAGCAACCTCCAACTCCTAGGCTCAAGCAAGTCTTCTGCCTCTGCCTCCCAAGTAGCTGGGACCACAGGCGCACGCCACAATGCTGGGCTATTTTTTCAGTTGCAGTTGTCATTGTTGTTCAGTGAGCCTGTGCTGGATTCGAACCTACCAGCTCAGGTGTATATGGCTGGCACCTTAGCCACTTGAGCCACAGGCACCAAGTCTCTTTCTTTTATTTTAAGCCATTTGCTTACTCAGCCATTCACCAGGACTTGCAAGAAAAACAGAAAGATGTGGAAACTCAAATTAGTCCTCAATGGTCCTTATGGCCAGCTTGGAGAATAAATAATAAAGAGACCGCAACGCTTGACTCAAAAGAGGCTTTTAAATATTTTGTCCATTTGTATTCATCCCTTCATAATCATGGATGATAATAGTGAAAATTAACATAGGCAGAATGCCTTTCAGTCTGCAAGGGTCTATTATATCATTTAATCCCTCCCACAACCACCCTGGGATATAGAATTATTTTATACCTATTTAATTGGTTAAAAATAAAATCTGACATTGAGACATAAACTTGCTAGCAAGTTCCTCTAGCAGGACTCAACCCCAATCTGTGTACCTTAACTTACTGTCTTGATTACAACAGGCTAACTGCTCAAGAGTCAAGGATATATAGTGTTAAGTTTCTAGATAAGAGGGCAGCAACCATGGCTCAGTGAGTAGAGCACCCACCCCATATACCAAGGGTGGCAGGTTTGAACCCAGCCCTGGCCAAAACTGCAACAAAAAAAAATAGCTGGGTATTGTGGTGGGCACCTATAGTCCCAGCTACTCAAGAGGCTGAGGCAAGAGAATTGCCTATGCCCAAGAGCTGGAGGTTGCTGTAAGCTGTGATGCCACAGCACTCTACCAAGGGTGACAAAGTAAGACTTTGTCTCATTAAAAAAAAAAGGTTCTAGATAAGAAAGATAAAATAAAACAAGGGAGAGAGATATTTAATAGGATTCGGTGTTAGTAGTAATTTGTTCCCTGTTTCCTTTTAATCCAGGAGTGCTTTCTATAGGGGATCAGGCTTGGAGAAAGAGAGCAAGAGAAATTGGGAATAGAACAGTCAGCAACGGAAGGTGGAGAATAAAAGAGGGGCACAGGGCAACCAGAAGTGCCACCCTCTGACCTGGGACCATCCTTCCCTAAAAGTTAGTCACATCATATAAAAAAAAAAAAAGAAAGAAAAAAAGTTAGTCACATCCACCCAGCCTCACCTGCTCCAGTTTCCAGAGGAACTTGACTGGACGGGCGCTCTCAAGCAGGGGCCAGTAGAGGAAGGCAATCCTGCAGCCATGGACAGTCAGTGAGTAGTGAGAGAAGCCATCCTCTGAGGGAAGATATTGGGACAGGATCACATACAAAGCAGCAAGAAGGAGAGGACCTTGGATTCTCTTACTCCTCTCTCCCGTGCTCTCTCAGTCCCTCGTTCTCTAGCATGGGACTTTGACACATACACACACACTCAGGCTTCTTGGGCATGCTGGCTGGCTGAGGTGGGCACTAGCCAGCCTGCTCCCACCCAGCTCTTCACTGGTTCTTTGCTTAATGTATCATGAGTTTTAGAGCGAAACCCTAGCTCTAAAAATAACCGGCATTATGGCGGGCGCCTGTAGTCCCAGCTATTCAGGAGGCTGAGGCAAGAGGATCACTTGAGTCCAAGAGTTCGAAGTCGCTGTGAGCTATCACACCATGGCATTCTACCAAGGGCGATAGAGTGAGACTCTGTCTCAAAAATAAAAATATATATCATGGGTGACGACTCTTTTCAGGTCAAGAGACACAAGGTCAGAGAAGTGGCTAGAAATGAAAGAGCAGGCCGAGCAGCCCACCCTGGAGGGATGTGCCAATACAGTGGAGGAAAGAGAAGTACTTAGAGATGAAGCCAGTCGGCCTTTAGAGGAGGAAAATGGGATGATGGTGGAAGGGAAGGAATGGGGTCCACCATTACTCAGGCTTTCCCAATACCATGGAGGGGCTCTGATGTAATACCATGGAGGGGCTCTGATGGGAGCAGAGATGGGGAGCAGTCTACTACATGGCAGGGTACAGAAGGCTGACTAAGCAACTGCAAATGAGTGGCAGTGGGGATTCCCACTGCATGAGAGCAGTAGGACCTCAATGTGTCATGCTGGGGTAAACCACAGAATTTCAGGGAGTGTCAAACCTAGCACTATAATCCTACAAATGAAGAGAGGAGATGTGCCCTGTGCAGTCACATACTAGACACTGGCAGAGGTGGGACAAGAAGCCAACTTCCCACTCCCAGGCTGGTGCTCTGCGGAAGGCTTACCATTCTGGACCGTGTTACACACAATGGTTTCCTCTTCCTTCTTTCCTTTGTTAGGAGTTACACCATGTTTCATCCAGAAGGACAGGGTAAAGTGGTCACTGAGGCTGCCTTGGGGCCCAGAGCCCAGCCCACCTGGGCCACCCAAGGGCACCTGCACAGCCTGGGTGCCATTGAACCAGTAGATCAGGCTGCTATCCTGGCTGTAGTGCACCGAGAGCCCTGCTGTCCAGTTGGCATTGGGGCCAGGCATGGGCAACAGATCCACTTCCCCAGTGGCAGCACCTGCAAGAGCCCCAGGAGGCCCGAGCGTCAGAGCTGAGAGGCAGCAGATGGGGAACGGGCAGGAGGCAAGGAAAGAGGGACTGACAGGAAAGAATTTCCCACAGCTAGTTGCACTGCCTCTGTGACCATTCAAAGACGAGAGAGAGATGGACTCTTTCCTAGAAATGTCTCTCTAGTTAATTCAACCCTCTCTTCAACTCTCCATCTCCCCCTACCATTGTACCATCAGTGCTACAATTATGCATTTTTGCCAAAGATGTATATCTACCTGCTCTTTGGGCCACAAGTTCTAACCATGTGCCACAACCCTGTGGATAACACATCTGTAGATGGTCAAAGAGATATAAGGCAGAGTCTTAGGAAAGGGGCAGAAGAGGTTGGTGCAGAGGCTAGATGAGAAGGGAAAGGCCTGAGGGAGTGCTGGGGGAAGGGTGCACCCACCACAGAGTTTGCGCAGTGCCCGCTCTGAATAGTTGTCACGGTCACAGCCCTTGGCTACATGGCTGGTCTGCAGCTCTATGGTGGCCTGAATGTTCCAGAGTGGCTCATCACAGGTCTCCAGGCGGATACCAGGAAACAAAGCCAAACTCCCAGCACCTGGTGCATACTCAATCCTTTTGTTCCAGCCTGCATGAGTGAGGTAGAGAGGGCAGGAAGGAGAGAAGGATGAAGCCACATCCCTTATCCATTCTCCCTGTGCTATGTCCTCTATCTTGGGCTCCGAGGGAAAATGGTCTGGCCCAGGGAGATAGCTATAAGCCTACCCCAGATATCCCCTCACCCCTAGTCTAGCTTCCATACTTGTCAGAAGGGACCAAAAAAGAGACCAAGGTAAAAGATGATTGGCAAGATGGGTCACAGAGCTGAGCTTCTCACCTTGCCAGCTGGGTTTACAGGTGGGCTTCACCTGGATCTCCACCTCAGCATCATCTGCTGCCCGCTTCTTCCCACAATCATAAGCTGTCACTGTGAACTTGTAGAGCCTTTCACCGCTGTACTGAAGCTTCTCTGTGTTCTCAATGTTCCCTGGGCAGGAAGCAGGAGGGCAGAGAGTCAGGACCACTGGGGGAAAGTCCAGGGAAACAGGGAAAGATTTGCAGCTGACCAGGCAGCAAGTGGTTGAGAAAGAAGCAGAAAACTGGGAAGAAGGCATCTGGGAGCAGAAGACTCCACATCTGGGGAGGAGGTGAGAGTCTGAGGTGCAGACAGACAGTATAGCCTGGGGTGGTCCTGAGGGATTTAGGCACACAAGGGCTGGGCTGCTGGAGAAGGCAGGGGCTAGACTCACCATCATTGTCAATGAGGAAGGGAGTGTTGGGTGTGAGAATCTCGTAGTAGCAGATCTGACTATACTGGGGGGAGCAGTCACCGTCGATGGCTTCCACACGAAGGATGCGGTCATACAGCTTCCCCTCTGTCACTGCGGCACGGTACAGCCGCTCCACAAACACTGGGGCAAACTCATTCACATCATTGACCCGCACATGCACAGTAGCCCTGCACATACCAGAGTGGGAAGACAAGGTCCCATCAGCCAGCTTCTATATGACACACGGATGTACCAAAACACAGAGAGGTGCAGGAATCTCAACTGGGAACCAGAGGGAGCCCATCTATCCCTCTGACCAAGGCAGTCACCCACAGGACACTGGGCAAGGGAGAGGCCCGAGGAAGGGTGTTTGGTGAGGGTGAAGGGGTGAGGAGTGAGCCCTGAGGGAAAACAGGAGCTGATTTGATAACTTCTATACAGAATGGCCACAGCTTAGAGTCATGGAGTAGGCACAAAATCCAGCAGGTCCTTCTTTCATGACTGTTAGAGCCAATGGGATAATCAAGAAAAATGCAGAGTAAATGCCAAATTAAAGCCTGCCATAAAAAAGGAGATGGCATTTGTCCAAAACTCATAAGTCATATGACACAACTGAGTAGTTTCTGTGAGCTGTGTGCTGCCCTCTGTGCATGTGGGTGACAGGTGTGTGTCTGGATGGCCTTTCCTACCCACCAGGCAAGCTGGGTCCAGGCCCTTCGTGCTGAGCTGTGCCACTAGCCAAGATCTAGGTCCCCAGGGCCCAGAGGCAAGAGTCCTATCTCCAAAAAGGAAACTGAGTCACAAAAAGTATTTCTATCTCTAGCACACCTTATGGCCCAGACCCAACCCTCTATCATGCTACAGCCATTCCCTGCTTACCCTTGCCTACAGCCTCTTGTGTGTGTGTTATTAATATGATCATGTGTGTGGTGAGCTCTGCAAATAGACCAGAGGGAGCAGATGAAAGGAATCTGGATGTGTGCTGAATGTGTCCATCCTCTCCCTCCTTATTCTCATCACAACTCCCATGCATCGAGCCCTGTGGCAGGTACTCTGCTGGATGCTTATAACACAAACCATCTCCTTTAATCTTCACAGCAACCTTATGAAGTAGGTACGATCACTGTCTCCATTTTACAGATAAAGAAAAGCAGGTCCAGAGGGCTAAGGTACCTGAGGTCATAAGAGGCAGAGGCAGGATTAGATCCCACTGAACTCTACTATGTGTTTCTATCTCCTTGATTGAAGGTCCCTAAATCCTAAGAACAGCAGGGAGTGGGTAGATACAAAGAGGACAGCAGGGGGCTTGGGAGCAGGCAGGAGGGCCCTGCAGCACATGGGGTAGGGGACAAGGACCTCCTCACTTGTGGGACTTCTTGGTGTTGGCCCCGTCAGGGCCCTCGCCACAGTCATAGGCCTGGATGGTGAAGGTGTGCTCCTTCTGGGCCTCGCAGTCCACAGGCTCCTTGGCCCGGATCAGCCCTTCTCCTGTTGCCTTGTCCAGGATTACGGCCTCAAAGGGCACCCCAGACCCATGGAGCCGGAAGCCACAGATCTCACCTGGCCAAAGGGGGCAGGGAAGAATAAGACTCCTGCACCACCTGCTGCATCTCCTTCCTGCCAGCAGCCTCCCTACCTGGGGCCAACTCTGCCTCTCCCTCCCAAGCTCCTATCCCTCCTCCTACAGGTAGAAAGTTTTAATTATCAAACATACAGCTTCCTTAAGCAGCAGCTTCCAGGCCTGAGATCTGGCAAAGCTCTGATGTGTTTAACCCCAGCCTGCTAAATCCTTCCCTCACTGGCATCCATGGCTCAATTTTCATTCTTCAACGGAGCCCATTCCCCACCTTGAATTGACTTCTTCCCCTTTCCCCAGACCTTTTCTCCACTTTCTCAGTGTTCCCAGGACTTCCCCCTCCGTTCTTTGCTCTTGGCCCTTCTACCTGTTTTTCTCTTACCTACCCTGCCTTGTTCCCACACCCAATTACCTGCATAGCGCAAGGGGGCATCCTTATCCAAGGCGAAGAGAGGTGGGTTCAGCAGGACTGTGTTGTCATTCTCCATGACGATGCCTTGGTATTCTGCCTCGATCCATGGCTTATGCTTGTTGGCTAGCACCACCCCAGGGAGAAGAGAGGAAGTACCTGTGAGCAGGACACCATTCCCACACCAACCCTCATCAACCTAGACAACTCACACCCAGCACCATGACTCTTTCTACCCTCTGTGGGAGCACCTTGCAGAAGAGAGGGCTGAGGACAAGATATCTGCTACTAAAGGAGTCCAAGGGTCTGCAGGAGGTCCAAGCCTCCTTCTATAGCAGGATTGATAGTTTCCATGGCAATAGCCTGCCCTGGGGGAAGAGGACCACTATCTCCTCTGGGGAACCACAGTAGAGTGGGAGAGAGTGGAAAACTGTCTTTAGAGAATTCACATGCTGGAGAATGGAATGGGGACTGAGGGAGCAGTGGGGACTGTCAGAAGGAAGATGTTAAGGGCAGAGTCGAAGCCAGAAAAAGAAGATCTAGAAGTTTCCTGAGATCCTGATTGTTTATCTGCCTCCCCATCCCATTTCTGCCTTTCTTCCAGCCAAACCCCAACCTAAGGCCATTCCCCCAGAGCAGAGGAAGAGGAGAGAGTGGAAAGGAGAAGATATATAGGACAGAGGGAGGGGGACAGAGAGGGGCAGGGATGGAGCAGAGGAATCGATGCCAAATGACTGGACCCAGCAGAGCTGACATCCTAAGGGATTAAAGAGCTGGCCTAGAAACATGACCAATCCCTTCCCTGCTTTCCACCCCCACACCCAAGAGACCACATTCAAAACCAGCACATTTCTATGCCCTCTGCAAGGCCACCAAACCCTACACTCCCTTAACTCCTCTTCGTATACAGACCTTTGGCTGAATCTCAAGTCTTGTGTACCCCCACCCCTCTTCCCTCAATCCATTCAAGCTGATGTGGATTCAGACTCCAGATCTCCCCACCCCCTCCACAGGCCCAATCTCCCATCAGCCTGGTGAGGGGGCCATAGGGCAGCAAAGCATGTTTTCCCTTCCACATCACCCCCCTTTCCCAGCCTCTACTACTTGCTCCATCTAATCTCACTGTGCCCACACCCAGGCTCCTCAAGCACATCCTTGATGGCATCAGAGGGAAACTGAGTCACCAAAGGGCACCTTGCCCCCAGTACCTCACGGTGAGCAAGAAATCCTGACATCCACCCTTCCCTTCAGCTACAGCCCAAAAGCCTGGCATCTGAGGCTTTCCAGCTGATGACCACCATAGTCTTTTCCTTGATGGCTAAGGAGAGAGCCACAAGATGGTGCACAGGAGGCCGCACAGGAAGTGGCAGGAGGCTGAGAACCAAGCTGAGGTCAAAGACCGAGGTGGGAGCTCCAGCCATCTGGGGTAGCACGTTCAGAGGGCAGAGCACCTGCTACATGGCTCATCCCTGTGCCCCTGCTTCCTGTCAGAGTCTTTAAGCCTCTGCCTGCCCATGTCTCTCCCCTTAGCCCCTCTGTCTCTTTGGGTCATCCCCTTTCACAAACTCCTGGGCTCCCTGTCTCTTCCTTGCCTCTCTCCCCTACCCTCTTCTCACCTTTTTGCTGATTTTCTTCTCATTCGTTCCTGTTTTCCAGCCTCCACCTTTACCCTCTCCCACGTCTCACCTCCTGTCTTCCCCTTCTCAGCTTTCCCTCTCACCATTCCTTAACGCCCCCCCCCCACCCACTTCTGCCCTTTTCTGCCTAGCTCCACCATCTCCACCTACCTGAGCCCTCTGCCCCGAAGCCCTTCCTCCCTCTGGCAGCCTCACCCAGTAGAATTTATCTGCTGTCTGCCAGAGAGGGCAGCTCTGGTAACCCACAGCCCAGCTGATGCAGGCATGGGGTATGAATGCAGAGGAACACGAAAAACATACGTGCTCCGAATTGCAGAGCTGCAATGAACAGTTTCTCCCCAGGATAGGATGGAGGCGAACCAGATGGATATGCCACACACCCTTAGCATGCGCACACCCCAGTGAAAACGGAGAACCACTGAGAGATGCATATTACCCCTCAGGGGCAAATCCTTCTGAGACCCCAGATAGCTACCAAGTGGAGGAATTGGGAAGGGTGGGAATAGAGACTCCAGGACAGAAGCAAGATGACCAGCAAGAGAAGCACATGGAAGGATAGACCAGAGAGGATGTGGCAAGGGGGAGTGAGGGAGAGGACAAGAGAGCAGGGTTGGGAAAGGATGGGAACGCGGACCACCAGAAGAAGAGACAGACACCTGTCATGTGCCAGACAGCCTCAACACCTCCTTCCTGCCTTACCCCCACGTCTTCTGCCCGGCACCCTCTTCCAGAGCCCCCACCCCCACCTCACTCACCTTTGTTACTGGAGCAAGATGAGAGCAAGGAGGCCAGCAAGAGGGGCAGCAGCGGGAGCACCATGGTGCAGAGTGGGGTAGGGAAAGGCCAGCGACTGGGAGCCTTGAGCTCGCTTATTCCACCCTGGGGTGGGGAGTGGGGGTCGCAGGGGCTCTCTGAAGAGAAGGGGGAATGAGGAGGACAGCAAGGTAGTGACAGGAGGCTACCGCCCACACTTGTCCACGGAGCAGACCCGGGCAGATCCCAGTCTGGGTGACTGAGCCGGGGACTTGCAGGAGCTCCCGGTTCCCTCCGAGCCCAGCGTCCTCACTCTCACTCCCACCCCATCCCCTCTACTGCAGGATGACGTCAGCACAGCCAGGCAAGGATTGACAGGGCCGCTGGCCAATCAGGTGGCTGGGTGGGCCAGGTGCTGCAGGGTGGGAGGGAGCCAATGGGACTGGGGGGTTAGGGCGGGAGAGTGTTAGGGCTTTTTCCCCTGACTGCAATTTGCGGGAGCAAGTCAACTGCGGGGGTTGGGGAGGAAGCTGGAGAGCCATAGAGGGGGTGGAAAATAAGAGGGACGTTAGGGGAATGGAAAAGCTAGAAGCCAAAGAGTGCGCAGGGGAGACGTCAACGGAGACCTGAGGGCGGGGAAGAGAGGCAGCATCCACGTCACCCCGCCCCCCAACTCTGCATTAGCCTCTTTTTACAGCCTATTCCATCAGCAGGTCCCTGCTGCGTGCCTTCTGGGAGCTGTGAAGTAAAACCCTCAGTCTGAGAAATCCTGGCATTTCGGTTTCTAGCCCAGATCTTGGAGGAAGCTATTGGATGGTCCACAAGAAGATGGAAAGGCTCTGGGACCCGAGGAAGGGTGATATTTGTGCACCCCTCACACACATAGGACACTTGTCAGGACAGCCCACCACCAGCTGGAATATCAGGCCCTGTTTTCCCACTGCCTACGCTCCCTACCTTTCTCGCCCCAAATTTCTCACTTTAAACCATGATAAACCAAGCCCAGTTGATTCTGAAGCCCAAGAAATTGGCGGTTTGAGAGAGAACTGACAGCTGGGAGCAGAGCACACAATAATTTAAGGGCCCCATCCCACCCTTGCTGGAATGCATCTGGTAACCATAGGCTGTCCACAGGCTGAGGGCTAAGGGTGATGGTATCATCCGTGACTCAGAGGAAGAGAAAAACCCTGGGTCCCAAACCAAAGTGTAAAATTCTCCAGAATAGCGAACCAAACTCCTCCCCAGCCTTCTGCTCTGGACTTTGAACGTAACACCCTATCAGGCTGGCTCTGTGCTTGGGAAGAACAATTTCTCTGCTCCCCTCCTAATGGCCCTATAGAACCAACATTCTGGGATACTTGTTTGGGGTCCCAGTTCAGCAAACTAAGGGGGTTATGGGGGCCAGCGCCCCAGGGTGTTCCTCACTGTGGCTCCTGGCCAGCTGCTGTCCACACTTCCTCACCTCGCACCTTTCAAGACCCCAAAGTCAGTCTCAGGATCTCAAGATATTGTTAGAATTCATCTCCACCCCACCACACAGCCAGACCAGCCACAGCTGCCCGGGACAAGAGACTGACCCCAGGACCCTGGGGCAGTTCTCAATCCTGCCAGAAGGGAGGGGGATGGAAACTTAGCTTAAGAAAACTCAGGTTTTTGGATGACTGATAGCCCCAGATGCTGCTTCAGGTTTCTTCCTCAGGAAAAGCCAAGGTCAAGCACACTTTGCCAAGTCCCTGCAGACAAAAGCCCCAAATTTATCATAGAGGTAGGGAGGAAGTCTGGGAGGGACTCTTATTTCACCAGGGCCCCCAGCCCTGTAAAAGCACTGGTAATCGCCTTTCCCACTTCTATCTGTGTGTGTGGAGCTGGCCTGGAGTTTCTCACCTCACCTGCCGGACAACTCCTCCCTCCTCACCCTGTCTCCTATCGTCTCCTGAAACCTTGATCTTCATCTCTGCCAACCCAGACAATGCCTCCCAACCTCACTGGCTACTACCGCTTTGTCTCTCAGAAGAACATGGAGGATTACCTGCAAGCCCTAAGTAAGGGGGGCCTCACTCTCCCAGACCCCTTGTGCTCCCCCCCTTCCCTTTCCCTTCCTGCTTTTTGGTTCCAGGGAGAAGGCGGGGTGCTGGGGTTAGATATTGTGGTTCAGACAGCTGGCACCTGCCTTGGGATCCATTTCAAATGAGAGGCACTGCTACCAGGGGGTAAATCCCAGACCCAGTTCTGGGAAAGCCCTGAGGTGCCACTACTGATGAGGCAGCTCTTGGCTGGCAGGTAGGCCCCTTGCTAAGAGAAAGTCCCCACAGACATTAACATGGCTCTGCGGAAGATAGCACTGCTGCTGAGGCCAGACAAGGAGATCGACCATCAGGGCAACCACATAACAGTGAAGACTCTCAGCACCTTCCGCAACTATGTTCTGGAATTTGAGGTGGGAGTCGAGTTTGAAGAGGACTTGAGGATCGTGGATGGACGAAAATGCCAGGTACTTTTCCTCTGGCTGGGGGTGGAGGGTGCTGTGGTGTAGTACAAGCAGGTTGCTCCTAGCAATCTAAGGCAAAACAAAGTGACTTGTGCAGCCACAGCCAGGAAAATGATCACTACAGCAAGCCATAGGGTCCCAAGGATACCCACCTCTGGGACTAATGGGTCCTCATGCTCCCCCACTCTCTCCTACTTCTTCCCCAGCCCTCTTATCATTAGCCAAAGGTACAGAGGGCAGGTTCCCCCAGGTCAATGGGCAAACACTTGCTCACCTTCCAGCCTGTGTTACCCAGATTCTCTTTTACTTAACCTCTATAACCCCACTCTTCTGCCTTTCTTTCTACTTCTTGCATGTTCTTTCTTGGCCTCTTTTGCAAATTCTCTCTCTTTTTTGCTTGCTGTCCATGAACCAAATCATCTACACCCATGTTTTCCGCTACCATCTATGAACTGCACTTGACATTCTCCAACCAGAGCCATTTCCCACACTCTAAGGCAATGTTTCCAACTGCCTGTGGCCCTCCATATCCATAGGTTCTGCATCTGCAGATTCCACCAACCGCGGATGGAAAATATTTGTAGAAAAATAAAAAGGTAAATAATATAAAAACAAAAAATATGCAAAAATACCCCAGTATAATAGTATTTACATAGCATTTATACTGCATTCAGTATTATAAGTAATCTAGAGATGATTTAAAGTATACGCATAGGTTATCTGCAAATACAAAGCCATTTTATTCCACAAATTTGGGCAAGGATCAGGGTATCCTGGAACCAATTTCCATTTGAGTGCCCCAGGGTCAAACTAAAATTCCTTCCTATCTAGTAAATATAAAACCTACTCTGCTTTTCCATTTGCTGTCTCCTTTAATGGCCATATCAAGCCACACCAGAGATCTGAGAGTCCCAGTCAGGATCTCATTTCCTTACCTCTGTGCCCCCAACACACATACACATACACACCCCACATCTAATTGGTAAAGAAGTCTTTATGGCTCGGCACCTGTGGCTCAATTGGCTAAGGCGCCAGCCACGTACACCTAAGGTGGTGGGTTGGATCCCCAACCCGGGCCCACCAAACAACAATGATGGCTGCAACCAAAAAACAGCTGGGTGTTGTGGCGGGAGCCTGTAGCCCCAGCTACTTGGGAGGCGGAGGCAGGAGACTCCGCTTGAGCCCAGGAGTTGGAGGTTGCTATGAGCTGTGATGCCATGGCACTCTACCCAGGGGGATAGCTTGAGGCTCCGTCTCAAAAAAAAAAAAAAGACGTCTTTATAACTTTTCTGCACTACCCAATATGGCAGCTACCAACTTCATATGCCTATTGAACATTTGAAATCTAACTAGTCCAAATCAAGATATGCGGAAAAGTATAAAATACACACTGGATTTAATATAGAACAAAAGAGAGAGAGAGAAAAAGAGAGAATGTAAAGCACATCAGACATTTTTATATTGATCAGATGTTGAAATTATAATATTTTGAATATTTTAGATTAAATAAAATGTTATTTTATTTAAATTAACTTCACCTATTTCTTTTTACTTTTCTAATGTGGTTCCTAGAATGTTTAAATTATGTATGTGACTTGCACTTATAACACATTTTCTTTCTTTCTTTTTTTTTTTTTTTTTTTTGAGACAGAGTCTCACATTGTCACCCTTGGTAGGATGTTGCCCTTGGTGGGGTGCCATAGTGTCATAGCTCATAGCAACCTCAAACTCTTGGGCTCAAGAGATTCTCTCACCTTAGCCTTTCAAGTAGCTGGGACTACAGGCACCCACCACAGCACTCAGCTATTTTTAGAGACGAGGTCTTGGTATGGCTCAGGCTGGTCTCGAACCTGTGAACTCCGGCAATCCACCCACCTCAGCCTCCCAAGTGCTAGGATTATAAGCGTGAGCCACTGCACCCAGTAGACACATTTTATTTCTATCAAATATCACTCTTCCAAATGGCTTTCATCTGTTCTTTCCTAGCCTTTCAAACTATCACCACCTTAATTCATGCCCTCATTTCTCACCTGAACTGTCTCTCAGTTTTAACTTTTCTTTAATCTATTCTGCATCCCTATATACCATAGCCACAGGGTCTATCTAAAATATAAAAGTGACCTTGTCACCCTTTCAGAGTTAATCTCTTAAATTCCAAATAAAGTTTATATACCTAATGTGGCACACAAGGGTCTTTGTGAACCAGCTCTTCATTTGCCTTTCCCTCATCCACCCTAGATTAGAAGACTTCAGAACTGTTTGCCCTTATTTCTTACCTCTATGCTATTTCTTTCCTTGCCAGAAATATCGCATTGTCTCCAATCTAATTACCTCTTAACTTCCTTGAAGACTCTGCTCTTCCTTCCTGACTCCCATCCTACACTCTTGCCTGGTACTATAGACACCTGTTTACTAATCCTCCATCTGTTCAAGACTCTGAGCTCCTTGGTTAGCAGGGCCTGTCATATGAAAGGACTCAGTAAAGGGGACTTGGAATTCCCAAGCCCAGAGAGATTGATGCTTCATTTTAAAGGACACTTCAGCTGTCCTGAGAAAGAGTAGAAAAGAGATTACCCTGCAGGATTCCCAACCTATCTCTCTTTTTTCCCACAAGTCCTTCCAGATTAGCCACAGGTATTCAGAGGACAAACTCCCCAATCTTATCACCCTCTCCCCAATTTTACTTCCAGTTATCCTGCTCTACCCCTACTCTCCCCCAAAGGTCACTGCACATAACTCTGAGCCCTTAGGTGGCCTTTAAGGGAGGGGAGGGGAGTCCTGCTAAATGAGGGCAGCTCCTTCACTCAAAACACAGGGCAGAGCAGACAGAATCTGCTGTGGGGTGGGGATGGGCGGCTAGCCACCGTGAGTTCAGAAGCATTTGAGGCATCTTGCCCTTCAGTCCTCTTTTGTTCCCCCTTTCCCCTGTAGACCATAGTGACCTGGGAAGAAGAACAGCTGGTGTGTGTACAGAAAGGGGAGGTCCCCAACCGAGGCTGGAGACACTGGCTGGAGGGAGAGAATTTGTATCTGGTAACCTGGGAGAGGACAGGGGTGGGGGTGGGGGTGGGGGGGGTGTCACACATGGGAGTGTCTGGAGAAGGGCCTCCTGGTAGGTGCATCCCCTTACCCAAACCAAATAGTTCTGCTCCTCTACCCCTAATCTCACTCCTCCTTTCAAGGAAGGCTCCAAGGAGGGAAAACAAAAGCATCAGGAAGAGCAGGAAGAGGAAGAACTGGAGTAGCGGTAGAACCTGGCTACTCCTCAGATGAAGGCCCATAAATTATAACTGCAGTGATGGAGACTTCACCCACTTCACATCCCCTAACCTAGCCACCTCCCTTCCTCTGGGGTGAAAAGTTGAAGATTTAAAATAATCATACAATTCCTCATGCATCAAATACTGTAGTAGCTGTATCCTGAAGGATTACATGGAGGTCAAGGACTTTGAAAAAGGAACTCCAGCTGGCAAGGACCCTCTTTCTCTCCTCATTCTTCCTCTGTTCCCAGGAACTGACGGCAAGGGATGCAGTGTGTGAGCAGGTCTTCAGGAAGGTCAGATAACCAGACAGGAGCAGAGGCCCCTCCAACAGCATTGGTCCACAGACCCCTCTTGGTTTTGGCCCCTTCAAGCCTGGATTGCGCCAGGTCTGCAGTCCCCATACCCTCCCTCTGGGTTCCTTCCTTATCCCTTTGTGTTAATCTGTAACTTGCAGCCCCTGGGCCAAAGTCTTCTCTTCCTCACACTCTACTGCCTAGGAGTGACCTCACTTCCAGGTCAAGGTCTGGCTTCCCGGTTGAAAAAAATGGCAAAGGGCAATGGCCCTTGAGAATAACCAGTCTTGACTGTCCCAGGTTCACTCAGTCTCTCATTTTCCTTCTCAGGAAGAAATAAGCTTTGGGCATTTGGGGGTTAGAGAAAATTCTATCCTGGTGGACCTTTTGGAAAACCATGACTGGGGTTCAAGAATTTAAACAGGAACTATTGGGCTAGTGTTTTTGTCTTTTTCTTTGTCCTCATTCTTGAGAAACCTCCTGTGCTCAATAGATAGAGCCAGGCCCTAAGCATGCCTCCCGACCACCCCATCCCCCAGGGCTCAACAGACTCTCTGACATCTGAAGGCATCCTGGCTACTTTATACTTCCATCCCACATGTTGGAGAAGATAGATGGGACTGGTCAAGACCTTTGTCAGGGTGGCACCTATAGCTCAAATGGTTAAAGTGCCAGCTACATACACCAGAGCTGGCAGGTTCAAATCCAGCCCAGGCCTGCCAAACAATGACAACTACAACCACAAAATAGCTAGGCGTTGTGGCGGACATCTGTAGTCCCAGCTACTTGGGAGGCTGAGACAAGAGAATCGCTTAAGCTCAGGAGTTTGAGGTTGCTGTGAGCTGTGATGCCACGGTACTCTACCCAGGGCCTACCTAGGACAACAGCTTGAGGCTCTGTCTCAAAAAAAAAAAAAAAAAAGACCTTTGTCCAGTGCTGGGGGAGGTGGGGCTCTTCTCACTGGTGACCTGGCCTCCATGGCTGCCCTGGAAAGCCCAGAAAAGACTGAAAAAGGAAGCAGCCAGAGATGCCAAGGGATGGAAAGATGAGGAATATGGGGTAGACAGCAACCAGAGGAGAAGCCCAGCAGGCCCCACTAGAGGAACCATCTGCTCAAAAGCCAGCAAGGCTAGAGGCAGGGGGAGCTGAGGACAGCAAGGCCCCTCTAAGGTCCCAGAGTCTGGGCTGCCTTGGAAAACAGCCCAGAAGGGTGGGGCTTTTTGAGGGTCAGGGCCAGCTCCAGCCTCTGACCTCTTCCCCATTTGTTCCTTCAGAATAAAAGTCCCATGGGGGCAAGTGTCAGAGAGAAAAGGGCTTAATGTAGAGGTGGGGACTGAAGCTGATGGGTGGAAGAGTTGAGAGTTTGGAAAGTCCCTGGCTCCACTGGATTATCACTCTTGGCCCCTCTTCCTATAATGACCAGGCCTCCTACAGAGAAAAGACAGTTATTGGGGCGCTAGCCAAGAAGAAATATACTGACCCCACCAAATACCTTGGAACGAATTTGGAAAAGAAAGAAAAGAACTCACGAGTTGAACTGAATAGCTTATTTCCTGGCCTCCTGCCCCTAGTCTCTGCAGAAGTCCCCAGCACAGTGGGGAGAAGACCAGCAGAAGCTCGGAGGGCTGCCAGCTCCTACCTTGTCCCTTTCCCAGGCACAGGAAGATGCTCCATGTGTACTTGCCCACTGCCCAAGTTTCCAGGTCAACACAGTCCTGCCTCTTGAGTTCATGGTGCATGTACAAGACTTTCCCCATAGGACAGTCCTCCATGCCCTTCATCTTGGTCCAGTGTCCCTAGCTGGAGTCTTAGCATAGGGCCTGAACTCAAGAGCTTGTAAGCTCAGACCCTCAAAATTCTCTGTGACATGGGTGTCCAGACCATGGCACTGTAGGTCTCCATCCTCCACTCAGCTACACCTTTCTAAGAACCAGCACCCAGCAAAAGGCCTGGAAGACAACCCTGGGAACAGGAGCATGGGGGAAGAATGAGCAGTTGCAGACCCATCTCCAGGGGATGGGAGCCTGACTCCTGAGACTGTGGGAAGCCAAAGCTGCTACTTCCCCTGTGGGCAAGAGGTGGTGCTACTCATTCCAGTGGAAGCCAGACATCCTTGAAATTCAGTCCTCCCTTATCCATAACCTTCCTGTATGGTCCTCTCCCTACCCCCTACACATACCCCAAACCCAACCCACACACTCATCCTCATATGACACCCTTCATTCAAACCAGGCTCCATTCATTTTCAGAGGGACAAGATCGTTGCTGGGGAACCCGTGAGTGCATGAAGGCAGTGAAGGGCACAATGGCCACAGACGGGTGGGTCCCACACCATGCCCTCCCCAGGCCACACAAAGTCGTGTAGTTCACTTTGTTGACCAGAGTCTTATATCCCAGGGATATGATCAGAAATCCAAAATGTTTATTTCCATGTGAAATGGAATAACTGCACTCTGTAAGCCAGCCCAGTGCCAAGCCCCTACCCCAATCCCTCTCTACCAGGCCAGGTAGTACCACAAACAACCTTGCCCAAACTTCAGGATTTGGGCTCCCTGTCTTGCTGGGAGTCCCAAGAGGAGCCAAAGCAGCAAAGTCTAGCCATGTGCCCCTCCCCACCTGTTCTACATCTCCCGGGGCCACCATCTGGCCACAGCCCCCATGTCCCCGTGCCTATACTAGTATGTTGAAAGGAGCTCAGGTGAAAGTGGGAACATTCCTCAGCCCTAAAGCACAAAGGCTATCCTACCCAGGAGTTGGATTTTGTAACATGGTTAGAACTCTCACTAGCAGAAAAGAACCCCTAAAGCCCAAATCCTAGATTCCAAGAGCTAGCATAGGTGGGGCAATTTTGGCCCCTTTCCCTCACTCTAATGTTACCTCCATAAGAAGCAGGAGCTGCATCTGATCCAGGCTTAAGTACCCAGAGTTAAGAGGCCTGAGATCTATGGAGAATGATGATCCCCACCCCTCCAGCATCCTCTACCCTTCCACAGGAAGGTGTTTATCCTCTGGAGCCTGCTGCCCCTCCCAGCCTGGAGACCACTTCCTATACTTCCACCCAGTACTCCACGAAGTCTCCCCTGACTCCCCCTTCTTCAGCAAAACCCCCTTAGTCATGAGGCCCCTGTGCTCTCAGGGTCCCTGGGAACTGACCTGGAGCCATCCAGGGCTGTGTCTATAATTATAGACAGGCAAGAATGAGGGAGACCTTAAAGGTACAGCAATAGGTGATGGGGTAAGAGGTCAGGAGACCTGACGGGCAAATCCAGGAGGTCCAGGAAGGCCTCTGAAATGACTGGACTGGGTTTGCACAGAGGGCAGAAAGAAAGAAACAACAGTGGTAGCCACTGAGGTCAGGGGTGCAAGCAATGTCCAGAGAACTCTGCCAGGACATTGGTCAGAATAGGCACCCACTAGGCCTACCTCCTCTTCCCCCAGATCTCAGCCAATCCCAATAGGCTGGGACTACTGCATGGGCCCCTGTCTTCACAATGAGGACTCACCCCCACCAGAAGCTGCTTAGGTTCCAGGGGTATGACATGGAGCTGACCTTCCACACTCACCCTTCCAGTAAGAAGGCCCTTTCTCAAGGGCTCCCTGGCCTACCTTCTAGCTGAGGGTAAGCTTCCTGCCTCCCCCACCCCACCCTTCCCTCTGCCTTCATTTTATTCTGGCCACTAGGGAGTGGGAGCAGCCCTCAGAACCACTGTTCTGTCCCCAATGAGGAGTGCCCAAGCAGAGGGTCACCAGCATGGCTATGGGTTCATAGATAAATCACTTACCTCAGAGGCCCTTGATCAGTGGTTCTCAACCTTCCTAATGCTGCGGCCCTTTAATACAGTTCCTGTGGGTCATGACCCACAGGTTGAGAACCTCTGCTCTAGATAGACCTAAAATGGCACTCAAAATTGGGAGGGAGCACTGCAGAATGGTCAGATGAGCAGGCTTTGGTGTCAAGCTGCTACCTGTTATTAGTTGCATGAGCATAAACAAGTCACTAACCATCAGCAAATAAGCCATATTTGCCAGTCATACAAGGCAATACCAAGAGTTCTTCCTCCTGGGGATTTCGTGACTATTCCATGTACACTTAGCAAAGTGTCTGGAATAGAGCAGGCACTGGCTGACATAGCCATCATTACTTCCTTGTGTTATTCCTCATATCTTCATTTGATGACTGAAATTCTTTTTTTTTTTTTTTTTGAGACAGAGCCTGAAGCTGTCCCCCTGGGTAGAGTGCCGTACCATCACAGCTCACAGCAACCTCCAACTCCTGGGCTCAAGCGAGTCTCCTGCCTCAGCCTCCCGAGTATCTGGGACCACAGGCACCTGCCACAATGCCCAGCTATTTTTTGGTTGCAGCTGTCATTGTTGTTTGGTGGGCCCAGGCTGGATTTGAACCCGCCACCTTGGGTGTACGTGGCTGGTGCCTTAGCCACTTGAACCACAGGCACCAAGCCAATTGAAATTCTCTTAAGTGGAAGTAAGGCCTTCTGTTCTTCAGTTAAGAACAAGGCATCAGCTGCCACTACCCCTGAGGTTACACAAGGACACATTTATACCAAAGCATAAGTGATACCAGAGAAGTGGAGCTATCGATGCCCTCACCTTGGCTGCCCAGACAGGTAAATTGGGGATGAAGGTACGGGAGATGAAGGGGAACTCTTGCTTCCCCCAAGGCTCCAGACCCAGAGCGTCTCACTGTACCCCACCCCTCACACTCTGTTGAGGATGTGTGCCCCCCCCCAGACATCACCACCCTGCAGAGACCCCACTCCAGTGACTGGGCCCTTCTGCTCCTGCCACAGCTGCTCCAACCCCTGGGCTTTGTTGAGAGAAGACTCCAGTGCAAGGGAGAAGGAGCTAAAGAGGGAGGAGGGAGCCCAGGGTGACAGGAGTTGGAGAGGGGGGGTGGCAGCTTCCCAGCCCCAGTGCTCCACCCCCACCTCAGTCCCTCAGGGCTCCCTTCCCACCCTACACTACACACTACACCCCCATTGGAGGTCCCAGAAGCCAACGGCAGTCACCAGCTGCAGGCACAGCCACTGCCCCTTGACCCTCCCAGCTCCTTAGCCTTGGTCATCACAAATGCTGGATACTGAAACCAGTGCCTATACCCTGCCTTGGAGATGCTTCTCATGCTTGCTTTCTTCTTCCTGAGAGGCCTCTGTGCTCCTGGCTCTGCTCCCCTGCAGAATTTCTCTGTCATCTTTCTGCACTGACAGAGCTCCAGCCTTTCCTCTGCCCCAGCGTGGACCCCACCAGCCTTGCCCTACACATTAGCCAATAGGTGGAGGGTCTACTTAAGTGTGAACCAAGCCTTTTGTTTTTTTGAGACAGAGTCTCACTACATCACATTTGGTAGAGTACTGTGGCATCACAGCTCACAGCAACCTCAAATTCTTGTGCTTCAGCAATTCTCTTGCCTCAGCTGGCCAAGTAGGTGTAACTAGAGGCGCCCACCACAACCCTCAGCTATTTTTTGATTGTTATTGTTGTTGTCGTTGTTTTTTGGCAGGCCTGGGCTGGGTTCAAACCCACCAACTCCAGCATATGTGGCTGGTGCCCCAGCCACTGAGCTACAGGCACTGAGCCTGAACCAAGCCATTTTTCCCTCCATGCACATGTGAGTACCCTGTACAAGTCTGTCTTGCACACCTCTTCACTGTACAGTATGCGGGATCCAATCCGGTGTATGCATATATCACGTGGCCTTTCCCTTCACTGCCCTCTATGGCTGCTGAGATCCACCACCTTCCTTCCTCTGTGCTCTGTGCACAGAACAACAGCTGTGGCTTCTTCACTGATCTGAACAGGTGGCACAATTCAGAGGTAAAAGCACCACTTGAGGAGTCCCTGCCACTGCCTTGCTGGGTGACCTTGGGCAGATTATTTTGCTTCTGTATGCCTGTGTTCCCTCACAGGACATGACCGGCTCAGCTGTGATGTTCTGTGACTGATCTCTTGTCTAGCCTTCCACACCCACTCTCTCCCTTAGATTCCTCTCCTTTCTTGGCTGTTTCCAGAAGAGAATTCCTCACGTCCCTGCTGCAGCTGTAAGGAAACTATGGTGACCCTTAAAGTAACTAAAGCTTGTCCTGCTGGGTCTTTAATGGAGACAGAACCCACAGGGGAAGGAGCAGCCAGATGGAAAAGCTCTCTTGCCTGAGGTCACTCCCCTACCCACCCCAACCTTTCTCCCCACCAGCTGTTCTTTCTTAGTAGCACAAGTGGAATGGGGAACCACTTGATTACGATTTATTAAAGTCTTGGAGGAAACAAAAGGAAAGGGAACAGAGAGTCACCTGCACCTTGATTATCCAAGGCACAAATGTAGCCTCACCCGTAAACTCCTTACTGTAGAAAGGGGGATCCTGCAGGCTGTCACACAACCGCCTTACTTATTAGCAAGCACAGCACAGGCGCAGTGTGCTTAGAGCAGGCGTCCTCAAACTATGGCCCGGAGGCCACATGCAGCCTGCCTAGGACATTTATCCGGCCCACCGGGTGTTTTTGCGCCGCTGCCTGTCCGCTGCCTGTCCGCTGCCTGTCCTGCTTAGCACCCGTCTCATCCTGGGGCCCACAGTCCGGCCCTCCAGTGGTCTGAGGGACAGTGAACTGGCCCCCTGTTTAAAAAGTTTGAGGACCCCTGGCTTAGAGGGTCCTTTACTAAAGGTCTTTGTTTCAGGATGAAAGTCCACACAAAGCCTGGTTGGTATGGGAGATGTGGAACTAGGATCTCCAGGCTCTGAACTTATTCCTTTGAACAATCTGCTGGTGCAGAACCTGGTCCAAGAGTCTCAAGAGGCACACTATGGGTAACCTCCCCTAGGGTGGAAAGGGCATTCTATCTGGGACTGCTCTTCCCTGCCCATCTGTGCCCCCTTTTCAACTGCCTCTTGGCTCTTTTTAATCCTTTGCTCTTCTCCCAAAGCTCTCCCTCCTCCTCAAAGACCTGTTGGCCTCCTGCAGGTCATACTTTAATCTATCCAGTACAGCTACTGGATAGGGAAGAATAAAAGGGACCTTCAAATCTTAAGGTTGAGGAGGACAGAGTCAGAGCCTGTCGCGATCCAGCTTAATGCACCTGAAATACAACCATACCTAGCAAAAATAACATCCTGCTATACTGACTATACTAAAATAATATGTCTACTTCCTCCATGACCAGCCTCTGAGATGGCCACCAACATCCCCTGCTTCCTAGTAGTCCTGTCATTATGTCATCACCTCCCACATTAAAGCTGGGTCACAAAAAAACATTTGGCTTCTGCCTTGCTCTTTCTACCTTATCACTTGTAAAGCCAGTGGCCAGAGCACTCAAGGATCCTACAAAGGGGACCATGTGCAAGGAACTCAGGCCTCCTGCCCACAGCCATGTGAGCCATCTTCAAAGTGAACCTCTGGCCCCAGTCCATCAGAGGACTGCAGGCATGGCCCACACCTGGACAGAATGCTTGTGATAAACCCTGAGCCCAAACCACTCAGCTCAGTTGCTTTGGACTCCCAACCCTCAGAAATGATGAAAATAATATGTCTATCACTTTAATCTGCTAAGCATGGTAGTGATTTGTTACACAACCACAGGTAACTGATACAGGTTCCCAACCTTGAATTTCATCACAAATGACCCCTATCCTAGCACCACAGCCTCAATATGCACCAAGCAGGCAAAAGACTGGGGTGACTTAGGGCAATAAAAACAGGCCAACACACAGAATGGCTCAGACCTCATAGTCCTGAGGCCCAGGTACCATCTAAGCACACAGATCTGCCCCTCCATGAGTCTACAGTGAAGTTCAAAGTCAGCCAGCTGACCCCTTGCCTGAGTACTGTCTGAGAACCACCTCTTCCCTAGATAATTGCTAAAATAAATGTCCAGCTCCTTTTGTCCTGGCCCCTTTCATAGGTGTGTGACCTTACTCTGTGTCTTCAATAGGGCAGGTACATCAGAATACAACTCAACACACCTCACGTCATTAGAAAGAGTGAGTATCCAGATATAGGGAGGATATCTCAGATAGCACCAGACCTTTACAGAGAGGAAGGAAGTTGACAGATTCTATGGAAGCCCAGAAGCAATGAGGGAAGGAGGTGTTCCAGACATGCGAGGCAGGGGAGAGCTACACTGGATAGCTGGTTAGACCTCCCAGAGTAAAGAGTCTCTGGGGTCTTCCCTATCCCTTTGGGCCAGCACAGTGATACAGGAGCCAGAGGTGTCTTTGCTGAAAAGGGGTGGGGGGAGTGAGATAGAGAGATGCAGATGAAAGAAGGCTTTGTGCAGAAGCCATCAGGTGTAGCCAAATCTGATGACTGGGAAGAAGGAAGATACCTGGGACAGTGTTACAATGGGTCTTGAGACTATGGCAGCCCCCCAGCTTGCCAACTGGGAGCATCTGCTGTCACCCAAGAGGAGCTGAATGCCCACCAGGCCCAGATCTTCTGCCACTTCCAGAAGCCCTGTGACCAAATGATAGACCCCAGGTGAGGACCAGCTGGAGCCTCTCTAGAGCAGAACCCTTCTCCTTCCACTAACAGGGCTGCTCTCTCCAACAAGGTCCCAACAGTGAGGGCCCAGGTCACATGGCAATAGCCACAACTCTCACCAGAGGATAGTAAATGGGATGACTATGCTCAGACCATCTGCCTCCATGGCCAACCCCAGCTCTTAAACACCTGTCTGGCACCTGCTTCTCTTCCTTCCCAGGCACCTTCCTCAAACACTCTGATAGCTGGTGCATACTTCTCTCCATCTGTACCTGCATGTGCCAGGCGCTGGCTCAGTGCTGGGACTGCTGCAACCTGTAAGACAAAGTCTCTCTTCCAAAAAGCCAACAGTCCTATGGGGAAGACAGACCAAGTGGGCAAGAGGATATCATGCATCAAGATATCCTAGAGCTGGCTCGGCACCTGTGGCTCAAGTGGCTAAGGCGCCATCCACATACACCTGAGCTGGTAGGTTCAAATCCAGCCCAGGCTCACCAAACAACAATGACAGCTGCAACCAAAAAATAGCCAGGCATTGTGGTGGGCACCTGTAGTCCCAGCTACTTGGGAGGCAGAGGCAGGAGAATTGCCCAGGAGTGAGAGGTTGCTGTGAGATGCCGGCCACATACTCTGAAGATGGAGAGTTCAAGCCCAGCCAGGCCTACTAAAAC
>CAUYQV010159280.1:0-24125 GCA_963574575.1 Galagoides demidoff | reverse complement strand
GTTGCCCTAATGGTCTCTTGGAAAAGCAATATCCCAAAGAATAAGCGCGCTTATTGAGATTGTGTTTTAAATAAAGGTAACCATCTGCTCGATCAGGCAAAATGGTGACTGTCTTTATTCACTGTTGGTTTATGTAGTCAACCTTGTGCTTGCGCACTATACAGCAATGACCTCATTAACATTTATTACAATCCCTTTGCACATGCGCATTGGGCATCAATGACTTCATTAATCCATTTAAACATCTTATGACCACCCGCCCTGTAAGTAGCTCCTCTCTAGTAATCTGATAATCCACCCAACATACACCTTTAAGCATAACCCTTTTGACATAACCCAGTTTAGCATAACTTAATGAAGAACATGCTGTCAGTTATTACTTTGTTCTTATCTGATGAAGCCTGAGGCTACGGGGGAAAGAGATGATTTGAATGTCTGTTCTACTAACCATGCCATTTGGAGGCAGTTACTTTGAATTTTTAAGAAAAGCATGGAGAAACTTTTTGGGCATACGGGAGTTTGTGTGCAAACCTCTGCTTCCATGTAGGCCTTTGCTGGAGCCTTTTACAAGGAATTCTCAGGCTGGACTTCTCAAAAGAAAGTCAACCTTAATTCCTTAATATCATGTTAGGTCCGCAACTAACCTGGCCACATGAGATTTTGCCTCAGTTTCTTAAGTATGCCTGCACCAAGTCTTTTCACTGCTCTCTCTCAAATAGCTTTTTTGGCCAGAGGCATATAGGTGTTTCGCCTATATGTAATACTTTCACAGTGACCCACATATCCAAGGCACATTCCCCCCAAAAGGAGGCCCTTCTTCCTGACTCCCCTCAGACTCCAACAATTGAGGCTTTAATATAAAAATTTGGGTGCCAAGGTCTAAAACCATGTTTATCAAACCTTAGATTTTTATATAAACATAAGAAAGCATTATGAGAAAAAAGTTTCAAAGGAAATATACCGAACAATTAAAAGTAGTTATTACAATTGAAGAATTATGGATGATTTTTATTGTCTTTTGCACTTGTCCGTATTTTCTCAATTTTCTGCAATGCACATGCATTTCTTTTGTAATATGGAAGAATATTTGTTTCTCACTCTTTTGCCAATGTAAAAGGAAGAAAGGGAGAGAGGAAGGCAGGAAAGAAAGAACTCTAAAAACAATAGATTGGCAACTACAAAACTTAAAGTTAACCCTGTGGCTGGATTGCTGGCATATAGAGAGTGGAGACAGCAGGAGAGAGAGAAAGGCAGGAATCAGGGAATAGATGCTCATGCCCATTTGGAATGGCCTGACAATGTCCCACACAGATGCTTGGTGTGCCTCACCTTGGTCTTTGCTGAGAGAGAGAACTTCCTTTTCTTTTCTTGGCATAGCATTTACTGGGTTATTTCTCTTGGAATGTCCAGTTTGGACTTTGACCATCAGGGGTCCCTACTGGAGCCTTTTTTGACCAAGTGATCTTACCTTTCAGACCACAGCAGAGAAATCTCCGGGAGCCTATTTCCTTCCTGAGTTTGCACTCTCTCCTCAGGGAAGTTTTCTTGAAGATACAACAGGGGAGCAATTCCTTACTTATCGCTATGATGACCAGGTAAGAACACCATACAAGTCCTTACCTTTGGCTTTGCCATTTGCCAGTGGGCAGTAAGTAGTATATCAAAAGTACCTTCAAAATAATTACATTTTCCTCTTGGCAATACTACTAGTATAGTAGACCCTTGATGCTCTTTTTTTTTTTTTTTTTAACTTTTTGACACAGAGTCTCACTCTGTCACCCTGGATGGAGTGCTGTGGTGTCCTAGTTCACAGCAACCTCAAACTCCAGGGGGGAAGCCATCCTCCTGCCTCAGCCTTCTGAGTAGCTGGGGCTGTAGGTGCCTGCCATGATGCCTGGCTAATTTTTCTATTTTTTTTGGAGATGGGGTCTTGTTCTTTTTTGAGCTGGTCCTAATTCCTCTCCTGAGCTCAAGCAATCCACCCACCTCAGCCTCCCAGAGTGCTGGGATTACAGGCCTGAACCACTGCACCTGGCTCCCTGGACGCTCTTGAAGGAGCCCATGTTTACTTACAATTTCCTGTACAATGTGCAGTTCTTGCTCTGGTTGGAGCATTTGCTTGAGAATCACATTTTCTTATTTCTATAAGAAATATATGATGTATGTGTTCATTTTAGCTATCACCAAATTTATCATTCAATTCTGAAATTATCCCAATGTTTCATAATTAGTATTACTTCTTTGCCCTCTTAGCTTTTAGTGTTTTTTTTCTCTTTTTTCAAGTCCATTTTCAGAAAAGAACAAGGTATATTTGTCTCTGTGTGTGTGTGTGTGTGTGTGTGTGTGTGTGTGAACCACTTTAGGAAGGCTAACTGGAGAATAGGCTGTGCTTGGCTGAGATGCAGAAGCTGGGTACTCGACTCCCTTCCATGCTCTATTCACACTGATGTCTTAGCAGTTTAAACAACTTTGAAATCACTCACAGCTTGTTGGAACAGAGAATGTCAATTTTGTTGCATGCAGAGGTTCTGGATCATAGAGCTTGAATTTATGGGGCAGTGGAGCAAAGTCACTGGGTGGGCTTTTAGGCAATGTGGGGCCCTGGTGGGTCTGGTAGACCTGGCACCTGTGGGGAAGCTAGGCGAAATAGGCTTCTCATGGCCCCAGATCAAGTGGTGGTGGGGGGGGAAGGCCCAGTGAGAGAGGCCAGCTCTGCTGTGTAGCCAAAAGACAGTGTGTTCTGGTTTGATTTAGGCAAGGCCTCCTTAGACATTACTCAGAAGGAGTGATTCTGAGAAATTCATCCTGCCACAATGGGTAGATCCCAGATGTGACCATAGGGAATGGGACCATGCTCTGGGGCTGGCTGGAGGTAGGCAGACTGCTGTAGATGGGCTGGGCGGAGGATTGGAGTCTGGCAGAACATCATTGGTAGAGCACAGAAGTGCATAGGGCAGATAGGAAACATGTTGTCCAGCACCTGACCCCCTGTTCAGGGGAGGCATAGCTCACTTTGATCCTGAGATTGATGCTCAGTGAGCTGCTCTTGCTCGTCTTAGCTCTGGAGCTGGGGCTGGGTGAGGGCAGGATTGTGACCTATCAGAGCCTGGACAGCAGGGACACAGGTTATTGGGATAGGGTGGGATAAGACCAATTTCTTACTGAAAATTTCAACAATCACTTTTTCAAGTTACTTGAAAAGTAAGTTCATCAGGAATCATTGTAGTGAGCTGGGTGGAATTGGGATAACTCTGTATTCACATTTTGGAGCCCAAGCTAATTTATATCATGGGCCTGGTTATAGATAAGGTCTAAAATGTCATTACATTGCTTTCTGCCACCTCTCCCCTGCCCCTGGATTGGATTTTTAGAGGGTCTGTAGTTTATGGCTCCTTTTAATCCAGAAATCAGTGATCTAACAGGTTTTCATATAAGAACTTAAGAGAAACTAATGGAGAAGGCCATGAAAAATAAAAAAGGGTGTCTGGCTCAGCTCCTATAGCTCAAGCAGCTAGGATGCCAGCCACATACATCAGAGCTGGCGGGTTTGAATCCAGCTTCGGCCAGCTAAACAACAATAACAACTATAACCAAAAAATAGTCAGGTGTTGTGGCGGGCACCTATAGTCACAGCTACTTGGGAAGCTGAGGCAAGAGAATTGCTTAAGCCCAAGAATTTGAGGTTGCTATCAGCTGTGACACCACAGCACTCTACCCAGGGAGACAGCTTGAGACTCTGTCTCAAGAAAAAAAAAGGGATGTCTGGAAAATAACAAGCTATGCATTGCATAATTAAAGAGTGGTTAATGCCTTCTCCAGGTGTTACAGATACATTTTATTTAATATAATAACAATATAAAAGCGAGAAAACCAAGAAAATATCTTGTCAAAAGGCCTAAAGCAGATCTTGAAAATGTGTGGCATGTTATGGAAATTTTGTCCTAGAACATGGTATTCCAGAAAGCCACTGTGACTCACATGTAAAAATACTCTGCTACCCCACTGTGTGTCTTTTATAAGGGAAAAGAATACCGTCAGACCGCACCAGGCCAATAATGGCGTCACTTCCTCTACTAAGGGCCGAGAGCATAGATGCTTGGACTACCCCACTGGCATCTCCTGAACTCAGGATTGAGTTGGTTCTGAGGGGTTGGACCCATTGCCCAGGCCATGCTTCTCTTTCTCTGAATGTTCAACATGCAGACTGTGTTATAAGATTAAGGAGCTTCTCAGGTACTGGGGAAAAGACAAAACCAGTTAAATATCATCAAACTTTTAAAAATCTCCTTATCTTGCAGCATATGATGAAACATTAAGGTCAATTAAGAACAGAGGCTCTGGAGTCCGAGTACTTTGGGTTCAAATCCCAGTTCTGCCATTATACTTGCTGTGTAACTTTGGATGAGGAACTTCACTTCCCTGTGCCTCACTTTCTCCTCTGTGAAAGGGGGACATACATGGTGTTTACCTCACGGAGCAGTTTTGAGGACTTGAAGGAGGTAATTCATTCAAGTCTCCATGCACAGGGCCCTGGTACAGATAGGCATTTAATTTAGCTATTGTTATTACTAATAATAGCACAATACATACACACTCAGTTCAGAAAATCTCCAGTATGCTAAAGGAAAGGAAGAAGTATATTCTCCATTTACATCAGGGGACTCTACTTTTAATTAATTTTTTTAATTAATACTTTTAATTAGTTTTTTTTGTTGAGATATGACACATATGCACTGCACTGCACACACATCTGACATGGAGTGTTTGATGAACTTTTAAATAGTTTTACACATGTATAACTACTACCCAGATCAAGAAATTTAGCATTGGGCGGCGCCTGTGGCTCAAAGGAGTGGGGCGCCAGCCCCATATGCCGGAGGTGGTGGGTTCAGACCAGCCCCAGCCAAAAACTGCAAAAAAAAAAAAAAAAGAAAGAAAGAAAGAAAGAAAGCAATTTAGCATTTCTAGCACCTTGGAAGCTCCCTGTGCCCCCTTCCAATCAATATGCCCCACCCAAGAAGGAACTATCATTTGGACTTTTATGGGTGTACTGTAACAGATTGGTTATGCTGCTTTTCATTTTATTTTGATTTTATATGGATGGAATCCTACAGCACATACTCGTTTGTGCCTGGCTTCTTTCACACATCATTATGTCTGAGAGATTCAACTGAGTTGCTGGATCCAACATAATATAGGGTTTGATGTCTAGCAGCCAGTTGTACTCTTTGGAACAAATTGTCTCATGTTGGAACAAATTGCAGCATACTGGGTGGCATGTGACATTGCTGCTGCACAGAAATTCCTAGGTTGTCCTTAAAATATTTTCAGAGCAGTCCCTCCAAAGATTCCATACCTGGGGGAGTGGTGGGAGGAGTTTTCTGGTGTCACCTTTGTTGTGCCTGGTAGCCGCAGCCAGAAATAGATGCAGTGTCCACATGAGGGGCTGGTGGGGCAGGACCTGTGCCATCAGGTGGTGTGGGTGGGACCTGCAGAGTCCCCACATATGCACCAGGCGTACTGTCTTGCTGTCACAGTGGCCAGAAGCCAGAGTGACAAAGTGTTTATTCAATGGGGACTGTTTTCTGGTTTCTAAAGTTGTTGAGTCAGGCGTGGGTTCGCAAGGATCTTCCTACCCATAAAATACTCATTTGCGTATAAAATGGGAAGCAAGTGGATGGTGTGTAGATATTTGTCCTTTCAGACAAACCTCAGAGGACTTCTAAAAGTGTTTTATCCTGGGCACATTTTCACGAAACCTTCAGGTCATTCTTTTAAATGTCTCCTGGATTAGGTGCCTGGACAACTAATAACTCTGAGACCAGTAAAGCACAGCTGTGATGTGGGCTGCGTTTAACAGGAGACATAAAAGCCACACTGTGGATTATATGGGGAGGGGGAAGCAGCTTCTAGTGGAGAAAGCAGTCTGAAGCCTACTGGCTAACAATGCAGGTTAGTGCCAACAGGACGACTGGTCAGGCAGCCTTGGTTGGTCTTGCCTCTGCCACTAATTAGTCTGTAATTTAGGAGAGTTATATAGCATTTTGGAGCCTCAGATTCTTTGTTTTAAAAGACAAAGTGACTGGATTTCATGAACTGAACTCCTTCCATTCCAAAACAGTACATTTTTTGAAACTACAAATAGAATATTCCACACTATGAGTACTAATTGGATCTTTCTGATTATCAAGGCAGTCTGCCAACAATGCAGTAAACTATTACTTAGAGAGTTTTAGAATTTTACAGCTGGTGGAGATTTTGGCCCAAATGTTGCATTTGACAAGAAAACAAGAGATTTTGAATGTGCAAATGACTTACTCGAAGACACCCAGATGGTTATTTGAAAAACTAAGACCAGTACACTCCAGCCCCAGTTGGCCTGCTCTGGAGTATGTCCAGCTGTTTCTTTCAGACAAATCACCTGAAAAATTATCTCTTTTCCTAAAAACTCTGACTCCTTTCCTATAATTAATAGAGTTTTGGGGCCTTAGCAGACCATGAAGGATGATTTAGTATTAATGACTTGTTTTATCAAAAACTCCTGAGTTCCTTCAGGAACTTGGAAGTAGCTATACTGATAGCATCTCTAGGTATGTCCTGCCTCCCCAATTTTTAATAGAAATCACACTTTTTCAAAGTTGGGGTGAAACATACTAGTTGCAATGAAAACGGCACCAACTCCCCACTGGATGAGCACATTCTTAGAAAGTAAGTTTTCTAACAGTTGGTCGAATCAGGCTTGTGAGGTGGCTAGAATGCATTTGCTTGGGACAGCTGGCTAAGAAGGTTGTGGTTGAAGGAGTTACTAGCTAGACAGTGTCTGGGGTAGATTCTTTTGTCTTTCCTCACAGTGGTTTTGGAGTTGTGTCCCACAGAGGACCTGTTCATTGGCAAATAGCTGCATGTTGGTCTGTTCTGGGGAGCAGAGTCTCAAATTCTACACATTGTTCTTTTAATTGGTGACTCGGGCTGTTTTTGGAGAGCTGTGCTGTCACTCTCTGCCTTGGTCTCTTTCTGGGAGAGGATGGTGAGGTTGATTCCATTCTTACCTTACTTCACACTTTAAATCTTCACAGTGAAGATTTAAATTCGGGGCTTTATCATGGGCACTGATTTAAAAATCTGTGACAGGCTTAGGGTTTCACTTTAGAAGTCATTTGTTTTTTGTTTGTAAGTCAGGAAAATTCTCTTTTTTACACAAAAATTTATAGATGGAAAAGAAGCTATACTCAGTAAAATAGTTTAAGAAGGTTTATTCTGAGCCAAATTTGAGGACCATGACCTGGAGCCACACACAAGAAGCCTTGAGCACTTGGACTTGAGGTGGTGGGGTTACAGTTTGGTTGTATACATTTTAGGGAGACACAGATTATAGGTGAAGTCACAAATCAATACCTGGAAAACAT
Organism: Galagoides demidoff; assembly: GCA_963574575.1. Classification (NCBI taxonomy): domain Eukaryota; kingdom Metazoa; phylum Chordata; class Mammalia; order Primates; family Galagidae; genus Galagoides; species Galagoides demidoff. Next base: position 16,719 of record CAUYQV010159280.1, on the reverse strand, counting down.
TTGTTGGATTAGCCCCATAAGGTGGGACATCTGGAAGTGTGGAGCTTACAGGTTATAGGAGGGTTTAAAGATTCTTTAGGTGACAATTGGCTCAAAGTTAGGCTCTGTCTAAAAGATCAGGAGTCAGTGAAAAGGAGTAGTTAAGAAAAAGGGTCTGTTAATCAGAGACAAAGCACTGGCCAGACTCCAGTGGTGTGCTCTGTACACTGAAGACCTGCAGGAGGACCTGCACAGCCTTATGCCTGTTAGTGAGTCATAGAGGGGTCTCTGAGAAGGGGAGGGGGCAGATGAGGCCTGTCTGATCTCCTTTCTCATGGTCAGCAACTCAGTTTTAGGGATCTTTTTGGCCAAGAAGGAGTCCAGTGAAATCAGTCGCTGAGAGGGGAAGCCTTAAATTTATTTTAGTTCATGTACTCTTATTTATCTATATATTTTTAGCATCTGTTAGGCACCGGGGGATGTGGGATTTGTTGTAATACACCTCCTCATCTTTGGCAGTCGCCCTGGATTAAGGAGGTCCAGCACGGGCAGTAGGTAACTTAGATGTCAGTGTCTCATATGTTTTTTCTATGGTACATGAATCGCCTTCATGTGTGTAATGTCGACCTTGCCACTTTTAGGCTCCCAAGCACCAAACGCCAGGAAAAAAGGCTAATAATGTGGATTCCTACCATGTAGGGCAGGGCTGGGTGTTTTGTGAGTGGTGGGTTCTGGTTTTCCTAAAATTAACCAAGGATAAGTAAGTCTTGTAAGCCTGGAGCCATTTTGAAGAGATCTCATGTTGGTGAGGCTCTTTTATATCTGTCTATCGCTCATCATCCCTTCTCTCCTGTAAACTTCTCACTCCTCTGTAGATCCCAGGGAAGGAGACCCTTATTAATTTTGCATTTTTTGGTCTCTCTCAGGCCACATTTAAATGGAGTTAAGATTTTTTTCAGATTTAAAATGCTTTCACCTACGTTCTGAGCTACTTTCAGTGACCATTTCTGACTGCCTCGTGTTGCTTTCTCTTGCTCATTTTCAACTCTTAAAAATCTAACTTCTAGTACCTCCTCCAACCCCTAATTCCCACCTTTTAAACAGGCCCCCTTCTTAAGAATTCTGGTTACTTTCTTAAGTCACATCCAGATTCTGGTGTGAACCAGTTTCTATCTGTAGAAGTCTGTGTTAGTAAAATTCTGTTTGTAAAATCCAAAGGCCTCACAACATCATAGATGGGGTCACAGTTGCCCCTTTCCTTCTGGGATGTCATCAACTCCCTATTTGTATGATTTCTTATTTCAAAATGTCTCTCCATGTGGTATTTTCTTTGTTATTTCTATTGCCAGGGAGGCAGAGGGCTGGATGTGTGGCCCTGGCAGGCGTCTGGAATCATAACATGTCAGAGTTGAAAAGAAGTACGGGGACTCTGGGTTTTAGGCAAAGACACCGAGCCCCAGAGAGGAATAGTGCCTTATCTGAGATCACACAGACAGGCGGTAGCAATGCAAGGGCCTGTTCTTTGCTTTAAGGCTCAATTAAGACATTTTTACATCTAATCTGTGGGTAGGAAAAGTATGAGAGAAATGTTTGAATGAATTTTTAATACTAGCAATAACAATAATCTATTAATAACAGAGTCTTTGGGTAGTCTTATTTCTAAACTTCTTTTAAATGTCTTTTTTTAATGCTATTATGACAAACCTCATTTTCCTTTTCTTTCTTTAACTATTGATTTATGCATTCTTTCTTTGGAGAAGAAATCTATTTGCTGTGAGTACATGTTTCTCGAAGTAACTTCTTACGAACTTTTCATGAATATCTTGGCCAGGAGCTCCGTTGTGGTTAACCCATTGGCAGGCCTCAGAAATATCACTTGACGTTTCCAAGTTATTTATGTAATAGTTTTTAGCTTGGAAAGTATATACCAACTTCTGAAATTTCTGGTAAAGGAAGATGGACATAGCTCGTGGGTCTATAGGGTATTGTCATCTTCTGGACTGATCACAGTGAACCACTTATCTGTTCTCCACACAGGAGAGTTTCCTGTGTTGTACTTCTGGCCCGTGTATATAATGTTTTAAAGCAGCAAGCCATTTGAGTTTGAATAGTTCATTCCTTTGTTGGTGAGTAATCTTGGTCAGATGTAGTTATGCTGCTCAAATATTCCAAAGATTTAGCAATCTAACAAGAAAGCAAGCTCACAGTCTGTTAGGGGAAGACAAGAACAAATTAATTGGAATAACTTGTGCTCTACTTCTACTTCTGGCACCTGGGAAACGGGAGACTATCACACGTGCAACCATGTGTGCTGTGCTGATGACTGGCACACGGGAACTCAATTTCATTGTCATTGAGCTTTTCACAAACTAGTTATTTCTCAATCACAAAAGAATTGTGTCAGTCAGTAGAAGTTCAATATCCAGGTTTTGAAATGAACAGACATTTTCCTCTTTTAATGTCTTCCTGGACTCATATGGGGTACATGTGATTTTTATCACTTTTCCCCATATAGGTCACATGGTGGGTGTAGGGTGGGGGAAACTTATGACAGATGTGAACACAGCTTCCCCAAAGAGACCCCCCCCACTGCAGTCAACAGTGCTGATGGTGCCATCCTGACAGTCCCTGCAGCCCTGCTCTGTGAGATGAGACCACTTTCTCCCCAGAGTGTTCAAGCACTTTCAGACTCACTCGTTTTGAGGAACTCATCACAATCAATGGATGAAAGAAAGGAGTAGCCCTCTCTGCCGTCCCCTCTCCTCAACAGGCCGTCTCCACTCCTCAGTGGTGCAGTCCCCTTTCCTCAATGGCCATCTCCACTCCTCAGTGGCACCCCCGTGCCTGCTTCTCCATACTTCCTATTCTACTCTGTGATTGCTGACCCCTCCCTGGTGCTTCCCATCACCCTCTCAGGGTCACATGCCCCAGCTCTGGACTTCCCACTTTGGTGCAGCTGAACGGGCCTCACTGGGGAAGGCTGTTGTGCCCCACGCCCAGCCCAGGCCAGGGCTGACCTTCTCTGAGCCACTACAACTACTTCTGGCCTTCCTGCCCTCTCTTTGGAGGTGCATTTCATCTGTCCAAATCAATGATCTGAGCATTCACCAAACCTTATGACCTGATCAGCACTTTACCCAGAGTCCTGCCATAATCCAGGAGTGTTTGGGGATTACCTACAACTCAGGCTTCTTCAGTCAGTCCCCATCTTTTCTGGTCTCTCTGGCTTCGGCATCATTCATCCATGTTCCACTTTAGTTATTCATTCCAAGTGCCCAGCCTGGACCTTGTCATTCTTCAAATACTGTGCCTTCGAAATATTAAAATCAGCAGCTTCTCTCAAATTTCTGGCTTCTCCCCTTCACATTCTCTTTCTCTTATGCAGTCTCCAACAACATGCTGACTTTTCGACCTCAAAGGGATGTTTACATCTCTTATCCCTCAGCTCCTCCTCAGGTGATTAGCTGCCTTTCAGCATCTCTAGGTCTCCTACCTGTGTGGACTTTGATCAGTGTCATACCCTCCTCCTACAGTTTTCCTGGGATACCAGTTGAGCCTGTATTTGGGTCCCTAAGACTCGGTGTATTTCCCTGTCTTGTACTCAGATGGCCATCTGAGCCGTCTTCTGCTAAAGAAGATCACCCAGATATGAAATACAGCCTCATGTAGTGGGGAACCCTCAATGTCACCTTTGATCCTTCTTTAATTCTTTGACCAAGCTCATTATTCCCTCCTACTAAATGTCTCTGCTACTGTTTCACTTAAACGAATGCCTAGTTTTGATTCTGTTGTGATTGGTGCATCTTAGGTATTGCAAAGGAAGTGAGTAGGCTTTATTACTATCTGGTGTCTTCAGAAAATACAAGACTTGGATCAGGAAACTGGACTTGCAGACGTGCTGTGACGAGTAATGGCAGGTGGAGTTCTGGGTGGAACCATCTTATTTCTTTCTTTTGTCAAGACATAAAGATCAGCAGAGTTACAAGAGAAAGGCGAGTTGATTGCTGGCCAGGCAAGAAAAGACTGTGCTGATTCTCCTCCGCTGAGTTGGGAAGGGGTAGCTGTAGAAGCAATAATGGAGTTTACTCCCTATCACAAGGGATTTGAGACATAATATTTTGATTGGCTTATCTGGAAATGTTTTCCTCTCTTTGGCCAGCTCTGGCTCACATCATGAATGTGCAGCAGCATTTACAAAGAGGTTCCTGGTGGGCTGAGTCTCCACAGGGCTCTGGTCTGTTGGAGGATAGTTTTGTCTGTTCAACATGCTGGACCTTGTTTCTTGGGTATAGATTTTGGAGAGCTAATGTGTCTGGAGGGCTCTTTCAGATGGTGGGAAAAATGGCCCTGCCATGTGGATGCCTGAGGCTGCAGAGAAGCATCTTGAGGGTATTATGTTAGACTCCCAATCTAAGTCTAATGTAAAAACGACTGTTCTGGTTCTCCAAGTTCTGAGACAGTCTCAGTTTCTACCCTGCCTACTAGCCTGGGATTCAATGCCCATTCTTGGGCTGGGCTTCTCCAATGAGACGAGAAGCCCTAAGGCTGGAGTGCCGCTGGCTGTTGTATGCATGGGGGACAACCCAAGGGCAAGTGGAGCACAGGTATCTAGGTGTTAGGGTTGCCTGAGTTGGACACTCTGCATCACTGTCGAGGGAATTTCTATGCCTGGTGTGTTAATGTTTCCTGTGCCGTGGGGCTCTTTTCAACTACTATCTTTGCATAAATTGTCCTGTTTGCTTGGAACATACCCTCTGCTTTTTATACCCTGTTCCGTTTTTTTCTTTTTTCAGAAACAGAGTGTCATTTTGTCACGGTCAGTAGAGTGCTCACAGCAATCTCCAGCTCCTGGCCTCAAAAGATTCTCTTGCCTCAGCCTCCCAAGTAGCTGGGACTACAGGCGGCCACCACAACGCCTGGCTGTTTCTTTGTTGCAGTTTGGCCAGGGCTGGGTTTGAACCCGCCACCCTCTGTATATGGGGCTGGCGCCCTACTCACTGAGCCACAGGCATCACCCCCCTGTTCCATTTTTAAAACTTAATAACACAAATATGTTTGAGTTATGTGAAAATTAACATGTGTAACATAATATACATGTACCTGCCTTCCCAGAGCAGGGTTTAAATAATTGGGTACTTTCTCCATCAAGCCTTCCTTCACCCCTTTGAGGTTCTCACATTAATTCCCTCTCCTCTGTCCCCAGCACAGTGACTACTTCCTCTTCTGTGTCTTTCACTAGGCTCTGGGGCCCTTGGAAGTGTCTTCTCATCACTGTTGCCCCAGATCCTGCCACATGGTTGTTGAAGATTATACTCCTTGTCAAAAACCTTAAGTATTCTCATTCTTCTGCCAAAACAGCTCAACTCTAGACTGGCATTGATGCCCCCAGCCAGCTAGGCCCCAGCTTACCTGTCTTCTGTTATCCCCTGTTTCTCTCTGGGGGCCTGTGCTCTGGGCAGACTGGACTTCATGCCTTTCTCTTCACAAGCTGTCCCTGTGCTTGGCGCATGCGGAGCTCTTCACTGAGTGTCTATGTTTCCTGCAATGCCCAGTATGGGCACCGTTTCCTCCAGGTAGCTTTCCAGGAAAGTCTTCAGCCTAATGGCGTTTTTTCGTGCTCTTTGAAGCAAGGTCACTCTTCTTTCCTTAAGGAAAGGCATAAAATCTTTTCTTAAGGCCTTATGGCTTTATCTAGGTTTATTATTCTTTACATGTTTATTTTATTTCTTTATGGGAGTCAGAGTTCTAGAGCAAGCCTGTGCCTTTTCAGTGATTCCCAGGGACATAGAGTAGCCACAAGATCTACTTCTAGGAGTGACAAGCCTTGAAGAAATCCTATGTAAATCTTGATTTATGAGTTTGCTTTAAGGACTAAAATAAGTTCTTAAAACATGTTGATTATCTTTTGTCATGACGATCTATTTTTATTTCTTTCTTGTGAATGTATGTGTGTGTGTTAGTTTCTGTTTTTCACTGTCTCCCTACAAGTATGAGGAAATAATATTCTCTACTCCAAAGACTGATAGTTCAAAGGGTGAGTTGAGAACCAGATTGCTCTTTGTTTTGGTGCTGGCTGCTCTGCTCCAGCTCTTGCTCTTTCTGGGCAGCAGACTCTGAGCTCGTCTGGATGAATCTTCTGCTTCTCTTCCCACTGTGATACCACACTATAAAGTTTGTGATTCTGCAAAAGTCAAAATGATTTGATTCAATTTTCCTTTCTAATTAGGAAAAGGCAAGATTTTTAACTCAAAATTTTGCCTTTGTATTGAGTTTATGCTACATTAAATATATATCTATCAAATAGATCTAGGATGTATTAAAATATATATTAAATAAAACTATGCTCTATTAACAAACCTAATTCTGAACACCCTGTTTCTATGAAAGATTATAATGCCTTGACCAGAGACTTTTTGTATCTGACATCTGTGCTGATAGCAGCAGAAAGGTGACAGGGCAGTTGTTTACTCCATCAGTTCCTCAATAAATATTGATAGAATCTTGATAGTGAGTGCAGGGTGGAGTACAGGGATGTGAAATAATATTGCACCCAGAGTAATTCTTGCAACTTTGATCTTGAAACTAGAGAAGAGGAAGCTTTCCCATTTTAAAGTAAGACTAAGATTATAGCTTCCCTTTATTAAGCAGGACGCACCTGCAGGGACCCCTTCAGATATAGCATGTGCATCAGGACTGCAGGTCACCCCTTAGAGCAGTCCTTTGTGTCTGTATCAGCAGCACATACACTAAATAATGATACAAAGGAGGTTAGTGTGGCCCCTGCATAAAGTTTACATGAAATTTATGTAGAGTTTAAAAAAGAGGTTTGTTTTAAGGGAAGGGAGATAAGAAAATTTGGGGGACGTGGTAGAAGCTAAGCTTTTCTGTATGCACCTGCCTTATATTGGATCGTGCAAATATTTTACATTATTCATAAAGTAAAATTAGATTAAAAAGTATAGTCCTTAAAAATAAGAAATGAAATGACAAAAACAAAAAAGCTCTATTTCCAGTTAGTGATATTAACCAGATAGTAAGAATTATTCCAAGTGACTTTAATACACATTAGTTTGACTTCAGGTGGGTACACTCAAGGATAAAAGAACTACAAATAAAATTAGAACATTTTGGAATCTTATTGGTGGTGGTAGCATTGATATTGCTGTTGTGAGGCCACTGTGTGGATAGTGGGATAAAGCAAATGAACAGTAAAAATGTGATCATTTAATTTCTTTATTTCTGGTGTTCTTGAGAACCCATATTCTTGATGTGGGAGAAAGGAGATACAAATGTAAAACAGGAAATTAAGCAAAAATTATGTAGTCCTAAAACTTTAAATATCTATAAAAACTCCTTAAAGATATGTTATTTCAAACAAAACAAAACCAGGACATATTTCCTGCCTCCCTTCACTTAAAAGGCATAAAAATGATAACCAAATGGCCAACTTATCAACAATGAACACCTCTAGTGCCCCAATCATGGACTCTACATACCATTTTCCATTTAGCTAGAACTAGGACTCCATGACAGAATGGTTTATTTCAGGTCTGTAGGTAGAAATATGCAAAATTAGCCTGGGCCATCATGTAATTGACAGATAGCAAGAAAGCTGTTAAGACTACTAGGATCTCATCAAGAGGAATCAGGTGTCAACCTGTAGAAACTCTTAATAGCATAAATTGGGACAATATTAGCCTCAATAAAAATAAAACCTGCAACAGATTTAAGCATGTCAGCTATGAATAAATCCCAAAGTTAATGATGATTCTAAAATGTATTGGTTGATGGTGGTGGATAGGTAATCAACTCATTATCTTGAAAACAAACATATATTTGGCTTTCTCTAAATGAACTATACCACTGGTTGACCAAATAGTAGATAGAATGAGGATGCCACCATTTAGCAACCCTAGTGAACTGACACAGATCTGTGCATCACATGTCATGAGCTGTAACACCACAGAGGAAGACAATCGAGCTTTGTGTATGTGGTGGAAGAGCATACTCCTACTTAGGAATACTCTTGCCCTCTATGCTCCTTACCTCCACCTCCAAAAACATCAAGACTGTAGATCCAATTACCCATTTATACGGAATACTGTATGCAGAGAAACATGTTAAACTATGCCGGAGGGGGGGCAGTTTGCAACCACCCAAATCCAGACAGTGGGAAATTTTACAGGACAAACAATTCAGCAAATTGCAGTTTCTTCAGCAATTAAACTGCAAAGGAAAAAGGAGAGTAGATGAGCAGCCAGAAAGATTAAATAAGACTTAAAATATGTATTAACCAATGGTGATGTGTGGAACTTGTTTGGATCTCGATTTAAACAAGCAACAAATGGAAAACAAGCTGCAGTGCCATTTATGATATTTATAAGAAGATTGGAAAATTAGTATTTTTAATGGTTAAGTTTTAAGGTGTGGAAATAGTATTGTAGAATATATATGTTAAGAAGGTATCTTTTATAGAGACACATGGAAATATTCAGTGATGAGATAATGCTTTTTATTTGCTTGAAACTAATGGGAGGTGAGTAGATAGCAGATGGAACAGTGGTGGAGGTGGGTTGCTGATGGTGGGGCTGGGTGGTGGGTACTTTGTTTTTCATTGTTTTTCTGTCTTCCTTAGTGCATATAATAAAAAGTAACAATGACAAAACAGCAACAAAACGAAACAGAACCCAGATTGGACATTCCTGTGAAATGGATAGTGTCACTTCATATTAAGTCTAGGTTTTTTTCAAGAGAAAACATATTCATTTGTTTACTACACTGCATACCTCAAATTTGCCTACCTAAAATTAAAGAATGCAACTTAAAAATTATCAAATTGGAAGAAAAATTTAATTAATAGAAAAACAATCCCATCTCAGGGTGGGCAAGGGACTTGAAGAGAAACTTCTCTAAAGAAGACAGGTGCATGGCCTACAGATATATGAAAAAATGCTCATCATCCTTAATCATCAGAGAAATGCAAAATAAAACTACTTTGAGATATCATCTAACACCAGTAAGATTAGCCCATATCACAAAATCCCCAAATCACAGATGCTGGCGTGGTTGTGGAGAAAAGGGAACACTTCTACACTGTTGATGGGATTGCAAACTAATACATTCCTTTTGGAAAGACATCTGGAGAACACTTAGAGAACTAAACATAGACCTGCCATTTGATCCTATAATTCCTTTACTGGGTATATATCCAGAAGACAAAAAATCACACTGCAACAAAGGAATGTTTATTGTAGACCTATTCGTAATTACTAGGTCATGAAAGAAGCCCAAGTGCCCATTGACCCACAAATGGATGAATAAATAGTGGTATATGTACACCATGGAATACTATGCAGCCCTAAAGAAGAATGGAGACTTTTCCTCCTTCATGTTTATATGGATGGAGCTGGAAAATATTCTTCTTAGCAAAGTATCTCAAGAATGGAAGAAAAAGTATCCAACATACTCAGCTCTACTATGAAACTAATTTATAGCTTTCATAGGAAAGCTATAACCCAATTATAGCCCAAGAATATGGGGGAAGGGGAGAGGGAGTGGAAGGGAGAGGGGAAGATGGGTGGAGGGAGGGTGATTGGTGGGATCATGTCTATGGTTTATCTTTTAAGGGTACATGTGAATCTTTCTAAATGAAGAATATAAATGTCTTAACACAATAACTAAGAAAATGACATGAAGGCTATGTTAACCAGTTTGATGAGAATGTTTCAAATTGTATATAAAAATAGCACACTGTACCCCATGACAGTATCAATGTACACAGCTATGATGTAATTAAAAAAAAAAAAAAAAGGACATTAAGTTCATGCTTGTCCACAATTTCTCCTTCCATGGTTTCAGTTATTCACAGTCAACCGTGGTATAAAAGTATTAAATGACAAGTTGCAAAAATAAATAGTTCATAAGTTTAAAACTGTGTGCCATTCTTGGTAGCACAATAAAAATTTCATGTGGGCCTGGTCTGTCCTGCCCAGGAAGTAAATCATCCCATGTCCAGTATATCCACATTATGTAGGCTCCCCACCACTAAATCACATAGCGGCTGTCTGGGTTAACAGACGCACTGTCAAATGTGTTCAAGCAACCCTTATTGTACTTATGTAATTATTACAGTACATTGTTATAACATAATATGTAAGGTTTCAGGTATCCACTGGGAGCTTTGTAACATTACTGCCACCAACAAGACTGGGACTACAAATGTTATGTAACAACACGAAAATCTAAGCACAAGAAAGGGAGCTATTTGACTAATAGGATAAAAAGGTAAAACCTCTGGAAAGAAATCACCAGTGTCAGCATTTATTTAATAACTCAGAGTATTTCTCAAAAATTTCCACAAAATGTACTTTTACTAATGAGAAAAGAGAATTCTTAGAATTGGGCAGTGGGGCTGAAAATTTTGCCAAAGTACTAAATTTCTTGATAATGTTCTACCTTAAACATATCTGCACATATTATACTTTTCTCCATAAAACAATCTTGTCTATTTTAATATAAAAAGTTTTCAAAGTTCACCTATTTTAAATTTTTTAGTAAAACTGATGTTCTAAACAGATTTCTTTTATGACTTTATATACCCCTGACATTCTTCCAAATCCAGAAAGGAATACTATTACACGGATATAAAAGACAAGGTAAAGTCAGCAAACCTGCTGTCCCAAAGAGAATTACAACTCACCTAATGGTCAACCAGCTAAATTTCTTCCCTTACTTAATCTCTCCCATTTGGAAGCTGGGTATGCTCTCTGTATTTCATAAATTATAAATACTAACTTAGTGGCTAAGATTTAGAGAAGGTAAGACAGTATACTCAGCAAACAAAAACAGTTTTTAATCAAAGGTGACTGTATAGAGAAAAAGAAGGGATTTCATCATTAAGAAATATTTCAGTAAAGTCAATTAACTTCCTCTTTACTAATTTTACATATGGCTCTTATTTAAAATGTACCACCTAAAAGAACACAAATGCTTTCAAAATACAGACAGTGATCTATGTGCAGAAGAGCTCTGCTATCTACAAACCTAGGACAATATACTGAACCCCTATCCCAGAAAAAAAAAAGTAAATTTGAATATAGAAAAAAAGATTAATGAAAACTGATTAAAATATATATTATTTAAAAAAACCTACCAATAAAGCAAAATTTTCAAGAAGCAAACGGTAAGACATAGTATGAAACACAGTACTTACAGCTGATCAGACACCTGATCATTTAAATACATGTTTAAATTGGCACCTAAAAAAGTTCAACATTTTAATACTTACTGGTTATCTCTTTCAGTTCATGAACACACTCATAAATTAACCATTGCCTTGATATCAAAATCTGACAAGCATATTATTGAAAACAAAAATCATAGTCTAATCTATCTAATAAATATAACTGGATAAAATCCTACAAAATGTTTCACAAAGCAAACCCAAAGGTATAAAAAAATATAGCCAAGTTGCATTTATTATAAGAAGGCAAGATTTGTTTAACAGTTGAAAACTAATTGATGATTTCACTATGATAAAAGAATAAATGTGCTCCTATCTATAAACATAGGAAATGAATTTTGGCAAAATGCCAACTGGTCATAATAAAAACTCTCAACAGCCTAGGAAATAAAGAAAATATCTCAATTAAATATAGAACATCCATTTAAAAAGAAAAAACAAACCTTACAGCTGACTGGGCACCCATAGCTCAGTGATTAGGGCGCTGGGCACATGCTCCAGGGCTGCTGGGTTTGAACCTGGCCCAGCTTGCTAACCAACAACAAAAACACCCCCAAAAAACCTTATAGCTATGTATCTATCTACAGGATGAAAAAAAGAAATCTGTCCCTATTTTTGCACTTCAAGAATAAGACGAGAATATCAGTTATCACTTCTCTACTCTATATTGACTAGAGCTTTTTTTTTTTTATAAGAGCTAACATAAAATATCACTCAAGAATATCTAGTTACATATGTTATATCTGGATTAATCAATTAATTTAAAAATTAGCAGAAAAATCCAGTAAATATGACAAAAAATGATCTCTTCCACAAATGCTAAAAGCAGATCATCACACAACAAATGATCGATAATTCTTTTTCAGTCAAAATGTGAAAACTAGGGCAGCGCTTATGGCTCAAGGGAGTAGGGTGCCAGCCCCACATGTCAGAGGTGGCAGGTTCAAACCCAGTCCTGGGCAAAACTGCCAAAAAAAAAAAAGTGAAAACTAATATAAGAATAAGCACTTTTATTTTTATTTATTTATTTTGAGACAGAGTTTCATTATGTCACTCTTGATAGAGTGCTGTGGCGTCACAGCTCATAGCAACCTCACACTCTTGGGCTTAAGCGATTCTCTTACCTCAGCCTCCCAAGTAGCTGAGCTACAGATGCCCACCACAACATCCAGCTCTTTTTGTTGTTGTTGTCATTGTTGTTTAGTAGGCCTGGGCCAATTTGAACCAACCAGCTCAGTTCATGTGGCTGGCGCCTTAACCAAGAATAAACACTTTTAGTTATAAAGTCCTAACCAGTGAATTCTCAATTCCCAAACTTCTTCTTCTTCTTTTTTTTTTTTTTTTTTGAGACAGAGTCTCACTATGTCACCCTCTGTGATCGCAGCTCACAGCCATCTCAAACTCTTGGGCTCCGATTCTCTTGCCTCAGCCTCCCTTGTAGCTGGCACTACAGGTACCTGCCACAATGCCCAGCCCTTTTTTTGTTGTTGTTGTTATCTGTTTGTTTAGCAGGCTCAGGCCAGGTTCAAACCCACTAGCCCCAGTGCATGTGGCCAGAGCCCTAATTGATCACTGAACTATGGGTACCAGGCCTCAAACTTCCTAATTCAATAATTTAATTTTGAAGCAGCAACCTAAATAAATAGTCTTGTAGGAATTTCTGGTAACCTCTGGTTTTGACCTTTCCCTTAGCCCAATAATTCTTCTTCTCTCTTGTTTATTACAGGTCTAAAAAATGTGAATTCATTAAAATAAGCATACAAAAAATAAACTAAGAATAACTGACATATACAGGCATATAGGCAAAAAACATGAAAACTGCCTATAGTTAGCTATAGCATATATTTGTATGCATATGTACTTAGGGTTCTAATGTTTCAACTTTTCATTACCAAAATTTAACCCAAGCATAAGTCTGAGTATATCTAGGAAGGTCAGAGAAAATTATCTACATTCACATGACACTGTTTCTAGATGCCATGCAGAAAAGAAAAATAATTGCTATAGAAAAACTAACTTATTTTAGGAGGTAGGTAGATCAGACTGGAAGAAAGATTACCGAATGCACACTAGTTACACAAAGAATGTTCTTTGAATTATAGAACTCAGAATAGACATACTGACATACTGTTCTACAGTGTCAAATTCCACTGAAGTTCAGAAAATGCTTTTCTATGTAAAACAAACTAAGGATTCTTTATCTTTTCTTGAAATTTTCTATATAATCCATTATGAAGACTACTGTATGCTAACCCCTCCCAAACAAAATCCATAAGGCATCTAATGGGAAGACAAAAAAAGAAAAAAAATCTGAGTCAATGAAAAATTAAAGTCTGCTTTCCTATTGTATTGCAATGTACATTTAATTAGAACAAAAAAGTTACAATCAATTTTAAAAAACAGAATAAATATAAAATAATAATGATCTACTCATTTTACAGTGGGAAACTAATGGTGCTATGCTTTCTATTTTTCTTCTGAGAAATGTCAAGTAGAAATAGCAAACCATCCTCTGAGAAAAATCAAAGTATCTGAGTCTAAAAAAAGCCATGTCCTCAAGTGAGTTAGTACACAAGTATTCACTGGGGAACCACACATTATTTGACAGTATGGGCACAGGACACAAAATACTGGAGGGTATTCTTTTTTAAGACTTCTTAGAACATGGCTCATATACATCCAAAATTATAAATGTGGCCGACATTATCTTAAAACTTTGAAACTTTTTGTTTCTTTAAAGACCAAGTCTATAGTAAAGTACAGTACAATCTATGCATTAGTCTGTGGTACCCTTCCTCACTTTAAAAAGTCTTAGTAACAAAATACAAATGGATATATGTGTATAGAGAACAGTCATCATATTTCAGCACCAACTACAATATTTTGCAAAGCCACTCATTTTTCCAGTCCCAATAAATGACACTTCTTTTCCCATTTATGCAAACAATTCATTAATTCTACTGTAAAAGACTTTTTGAGGTCACTTAATTCCATAATCTTGAACAAAAAGAATTCTCTCTATCCTAATACCTCTTAGGAAGATCAATCAATATTCCACTTATCCTTCTACAAATGTAAATCAGTGAAAGACACCTCAGGGAAGCCCCTTCATTTACCTGAAACCCATATATCAATTCATCCCCTAGAATTCTCTTTCACAAGTGAAATAATTTACAATACCCCTAATTTATCTTTGTGGTATCTATCTTCTATTAGCCAACAAATTTTTATTTACATTCATATTCTACTATTTTATTAGTACAATTAACACAAGTGAAAAACTTCCTTTAACATAATACAGATTATTAAGGAGGCAACAAAACATAAGAACAAAGAAGATTCAACTGCATATGGAAACTGCACAACAGAACAGAACAAGTGACCACCTACCTATACAGACAACCTCCATAAGTTGACCTGATTTTCATAGACCAGACATGTAGCACATGCACATCAGTATAGTAGGTCTAGTTTCCAATGTTGACCACCTCCATATGTTGCCAGTTTGTTGCAGTGTCTTGGGTGGTCAACTTATAGAGGTTCTACTGTACATATAAAAAGAAATTATAACTTAACTCAAGAAAAAAAGATGAAAATGTAATAAGTGATACTGGAATTCTTTAAAAGTCATATTAAAGAAGGACAAAATTAGAAGCATTTCCTAGGAAAAATTACAAATGTACTAGATATTTAACTGCAAAAAAGGGCAACCATAAAAGCATTAAGAGAAAAATTAAGCAACAATAATAGATCATGCTGGTATCACATAACTGATGCTCTATAATGTGTGATGAAAAGGACACTTCACCTCTGCCAAATTCTTACTAACCTCAAACCCCAAACCCCAGACTATTCCTAAGAAAACATCAAATCCCAAATTGAGGATCATTCTACAAAACAACTGACTAGTATTTTTCACAAGAGTCAAGGTCATAAAAAGCAAGGAAAGTCTCAGACTGGAAGAGATTAAAAAGATATGACAAATAAATGCAATATGATACACTAATTGAATCTGGAATAGAGAAAGGTTAAGAGCAAAAAAACTGGAAAAAAACAAGCCAAGTTGGTAGGTTACTTAACAGTACTATGCCAGCAAATAGTAGTATCAATTTCTTAGTTTTTCTAAATATACTATAGTTATACAACATGTTGATACTAAGGGAAGTTGAATGAAAGCTAAATGGGAACCCTATATAAACTATCTGTTATTATTTCAAGATAAAATGTTTAAAGACACAAAAGTATGTCATGTACACATTCATCAACAGACAGCTATATTAATGTCAGAAAAAGGAGACTGCAGGATAAGTAATATTCACAGAGATCTAGGGGGTATGATCAATTCATCAAGAAAATATAATAATCAGAGGTCTACTAACCTAATATCACAAGTTCAATATGTGAAGTATGTGAAGCAGAAATTTAAATAAATGAAAGGAGAAACAGTCAAATCTACACACATAGCTGGAGATTACATTATTCCTTTTCCAATAACAGGAGAAACATACATAAAGAGAAAGAAAACCAATATAAATATTGAAAACTTGAGTAAATCTATTACTCAGTTTGATCTAATTGGAAATCACAGACCACTATATACAACAATTATTGCACACACATTATTTTCAAGAGCATATGAAACATTTCCCAAATGTATTAATGCACTTGTGGAATGGTAACAGGTCTGTTAATATACATATTATAGAAATGCTATAAGAATAGGAGAAACAGGCAAAAGGCACATCTGAAGAAATAATGGTCCCAAACTTCCCAAATTACATGAAAGACATGACACTACATATCCAAACCCTTAATTCTAAGGAGGATAAATTCAAAGCAATCCAAAGACATATTATAATCCAACTGTCTAAAGTCAGACAAGAGAGAATCTTAAAAGCACCAAGAAGGAAGTGACTCATTACAATAATGAATTCTCAGTAAGATAAACAGTAAATTCCTAATAAGAAACCATGAAGGCCAGAAAGTAGTGAAATGACATATTTAAAGTCCTGAAAGAAAAAAAAAAAGCAAAGAGTTCAATATCTGGCATAATAGCCTTCAAAAATGAAAGAGAGTTTGGGAGAACTAGACAACTAAATGCGAAGAATGAAGGTGGATGTCTCCACCACATCATATACAAAAATTAACTCACAATGAATTAGTGACTTAAATACTCCATGCAAGAGCTAAAACCATAAATCACTCAAAAGAAAAAATAGAAATAAATCTTCATGACCTTAGATTTGGCAATAGATTCTTACATATGACACCAGAAACACAAGCAACAAAAGAAAAAAAGAAGAATCTAAACGTCAACAAATAAATATAGTATAGTATAATAAAACTTTTTTTTTTCATTTGAATGGTAACTATGTACATTAATGCACTTCTGGGGTACAGTGTGGGGTTTTCACATGCAATCCGAAATACTTCCATCAAACTGATCAACACAGCCTTCATGTCATTTTCTCAGTTATTGTTTTAAAACGTTCTGATTC
>CAUYQV010159277.1:0-11720 GCA_963574575.1 Galagoides demidoff | reverse complement strand
TGAAAAGGGTACATGATTTATATTTTTCTGTGTGTGGATGTCCAGTTTTACGAGGAGCATTTATTGAAGAAGACATCCTTTCCTCATTGTTCCTGGCACCTTTGTCAAAACCCAATTGACCATAAATGTGTGGGTTTATTTCCGGGCTCTCTACCCTGCTCTGTTGGTCAGTATGTATGGCTCTTGCCAGTACTATGAAGTTCTCAATTGTCTGTCACATCCTACCCGAACGTAAACCCCTTGAAGGCAGAAGTCTTGTCTGCCTGACTTGCATTTACATCTTTGATTTCTGATAAGTATTTGGTATAGAGTGAGGGCTTAGAGAATATTATAGAATAAGAGAAAGAATTAAACAACAAAAGAAATAAAGTCACTGTCTTCGAGTTTAAAGCTAAGTGGCTTTTCTAAAAATTTACCCCTAACATCTACCAATATCAGCTCATGGAAATAATTTCTTATTTGGAATTCATTGGGATTTATTTTGTTTTTTGTTTTTTTAGGGTGGAGTGAGGTGGTGGTATTTAACTGAATATGTTTTCTCCTCTGATTTAACACATTTAATCTCACCATATGTTAAAATACGATCTCCTTGGTGTCCCCTATACCCAGGCACAGAATGTAATAACTATGTGTTGAATGAATCAGAGCCTGGGCTAGACCCTAATACACTTTATACATGATCATTGTATAAGCACCTGTTCTAACTTTAATCTAGTTCGGTAAATTTCTTCCTGAACAGCGTACTATATATTTAATGAGAGTGTATTCCATATATGCATTTCACACAGTCACGTAAATAGAAGTGTGGGAGGGAAGCAAGGAAAGAAGGAAGAAAGGAAAGGAAGGAGGGAAGGAGAAAGAGAAAGGAAAGGAGAGGAAAGAAAAGGAAGGAATTAGAGAAACATGCCTTGGGGTAGAACAAAAGAAGAGTTACCACAATGCCTCTCACTAAACATCTATTGATGCAAAAGAGTCTTGTTCAAATAAGAAAGGGACTATAACAATGGATGCAGCTTCCACAGCACTTAGTCTATGTTGGATGCTGTACTAACTGCTTTAAGATATACATTCAATAAGCATATGAAGAAGCAACTTTAATGAAAATTGTTAAAGAATCAGAAAAAAACGGGAATGATTTTTCCTAAGGGAGATAAAGGGAGTTACAAAATTAATTTTTTTCCCTGTTGATTGAGTCAGAAAGTAAGGATTTCAGAAAAGTAAACTAGGACACAGTAAGTTAGGTGATTTACCCAAGATCTCACAGGTAGCGAGTAGCAGGGCAAAGTCTTAACCTAAGCTTATGAAATTCCACAGCCCACCCACCTAAGTTTTTATGGAAGGGGGTGAGCCCAGATAGGGGGAATGGGTGTATGTCCTGTCACTGGATTAACAAGAGTGACTTAAATGAGGTATTTCTAACCTATAGCCACAGAGGGATGACATTGTAATGTAAGGATTGGGCTTTTTCATAAAGGAAAATGTTCAAATGTCATTTTGATTCAAAATTCAACTAAAAGTAAACAGGAAGATTTAATTATATTGGTCTAATTATATGAACAGAAATTTGTATCAGATAATTATATGTTCACAAGCATAACAGAAAATCTTAAAAAATAAATTTTTTCCTAAAATACTCTCCTTTCCAAATCAACCTAAATTTCCAAACATTCTAAAATACAAGCATTTATAATGATATAGTTATAGTCTTTTTTAAACCATTGTTGTTATTAATATCTTAGAACTTAAAAAAATAAATAATAAATAAATAAAATAAATTTTTAAAAAGTCTAGGAACTTTGCATAGCTTAGGAAACTCCCATATAGGGATGGTGTACACTACTTTTACATTTGATATGTAATCAACCCTAACTAAAATACTCACATATCCTTTTCAGGAAAGCTGTTTGACTTTCTCTTGTATAATAGAGAAATTGACGAGATAACAGTAGCATGTCTGGAAAGACTAAATATATTGCCAATGATGTTAGTACTTTGGTTTCTAACTTCTAGCTCTATTTTGAGTTCACTAGAAAACATCAAATTGCATCCTGTTTACTTATATATTTTTTTCTGATGATAACTTTGATGGTTGCCACAAACTCCCCATCATTCTTCTTGAACTTGGAACTATCTTTTTTTTTTTTTTTGGCAGTTTTTGTTTTTGCCCAGGGCTGGGTTTGAACCCACCACCTCCAGCATATGGGGCCAGCAGCACCCTACTCCTTTGAGCCACAGGTGCCGCCCTCCTCTTGAACTTGGGATTGTTTTCTCTTTAGGAATGACTTCCCTGCAGTCATTTTATGCCTGTCACTGCTCAAATCCACCTTTGCAGCACATGCAAACTGATTTAGTCACCTCCTCTTCATGTTCTGGAAAAATCAAAAGTTGACGGAGTTTCTTTTATTATTTTCAGGTCCTTGAAACGGAAGTGCAGCGTGAAGTTGAGGATACTAGCATGAAGAGATATTTTACTTCTATTACTGCCCACATAAGACTTAAGTGAACTTATGCCCCAAGCATCCCCATTTAAAAATGACAAATATTGCTAAACCAGCCCTGGTTGGTTCTGAACAGACCAGAAGTGAGGGGAGAAGTGGTGCTAGGAGTGTGTAGGGGGAAACAATAGGCCCAAAGGCCACATCCCTGAAGGCCACACCAAGTCTGGCTTCCCAATGTCCATTTATTTGAAAGGGCCAAGGCTAGCAGCCAGTAGCGTGCCTCTGGTTGGCTGGTTTACCAGTGTACAGCAACTGTAATCACAAGGAGTGCAGTGTCTGTCAAAGAGCTCAGACCCTGTAAGAACAATGTAAATGTGAAGTCGTCATAGTGGAGCTCAGTGTTGACCACAGGACTTGCTTGTCCCAACCAAATCTAGCACAGCTGCCCTGGGAAGGAGCCTTCTATGACTTGCCATGAACTGTCGAAAGAGCTTCCACCTTCAACTTAATTTTCCACCCTGGATAAACACATAAGCCTTCCTACTTTCACACTTTTTAATTAACATTGTTTCATAGGAGAAAAAATGAGAAAGCAGTAATTGTGTGGGAAGAAAAAATAGAGAGAGAAAGGGAAACAGATACAGAGATACGTGTGTGTATTAATGTGTGTATAAGACTTATATAAGTCTATGGAAACCCTACAGGAGAACTTTTAACAGTGGGATTCATGAATTAAAAAGACTCCTTAATGGGCACAATATAAGGGTCCAGAACAGACCCCTGGGTGAAGGGCTCAATTATAATTAGAACTTTATTTACCTAACAAACACAAACAATGTAACCTAATCATTTGTACCCCCCATATTAATCTGACGTGTCAACAAAAAAAGACTCTTACCATCTTCCTGCCCCATCTATAGTTTCCACTGCTAACCGTAAGAATAAAGGGTTGAGAGACATCAGGGAGTGATGGTTAATTTTGTGTGCTGACTTGACTGAGCTAAGGGATGCCAGGATAATAGTTATTATATAATAATAATAATGGGACATTATTTCCATGTGTCTGTGAGGACACAAATCTCTTTACAAAAGAGATTATTAGCATTTTAATTGGCAGAGTCTATAGTGTAGGTGGGTATCATTCAATCCATTATGATCCCGAATAGAAGAGAAAGGGAGAGGAAGGGATGTGCTCTCTCTCCGAGGGGTGTTATCCATTTTCTCCTGCCTCAGACTCTGGATATTGGGGCTCCTGGTTCTTGGCTTTGGCACCCAGCTCAGGATTTACACTGACACACCAACATAAGATCTACCCGCTTTAAATTGGCAAAAACCCAATTGACTTATATTGAATTTTAAAATAAGAAAGCAATGATCCCTTAAGCATGTGAAATGTCTTTCTTCATATACACGTAGAGTCAATGGATAAGGGAATGATCTAGGTTACATTTTACAGAAAATAAAGCAACCTCCGGGAACAGGGTCCTAAATGTCATTATAAACTTTCACTGGCAGAGGCAGGTAAGGGTGACTGATAATATTCCCCAAATTATGCTTATTGTCTTGAAGGCAGGACCTATGCCCTGCCAATGTTCAGCAAGGCATCAAACCACTCTTACCAAGCACACCCACAGAGTTCACGGCTTCCTCTTTACAAATGGGGGGTTTAAAAAGGTTACATCATTAGGGTGCCGAGTGAAAATGATCAGCAGTAACATGTAACATTAGGAGCATCATCAGTAACATCCCTATTCTCTTCCATCACTTCCGCCCTCCCACAATACATGGAGCATAAAATAGGTTCTACCTACGCATGGGAATTGGTTGAAAACTGAGATGCCTCTGTGAAACCTTTGGTGGTACATCACTGGTAAATGTTGAATAGCCAGCATTCCAAAAGGGGGTAAAAAACCCTGATTTGTAACATGTGTTTTTTTCAGCAGTATAAAATAATCCCAGTGTATCCAATTTCAAACTATAACACATGACACCTCGTCAGCCGGTTTGCAAAATCTCTAAAAATTCTTGTGTCAGTGCCAGCTCCAGCACGACATTGCCCTTCATGGTCTATGAATTGAAAAGTGTAATTATAACTTATGAGTAAGGCAACGTATGCATGTGGCATTTTCTTGACAGTGGAGTGGGAAAAGTCCATTCCCGCCCCTGAAAAGAGTACTTGTCAGAGCCAGAACAGGACAGGTATCAAAAAGGATTCATGCTCAGTCTACCCTACTTCCAGGGGGCTCCTATGTTATAAAAGTCAATAATTAGATCATTCCTTCTTTTTAAAATTTTGGAGAAGTCCTCATCAGTCATTTCAGCCTTAGAAAAAGCGAACCCAGGACTCATCTGCTTTTTCTTCTTTTTTCAGCACTGATACAGGGGTGTGTCAGGGCAGTGGGGGGTACTTTAAAACAGAGAACACGTTTCAAAGGACAGGCTCACTCAACAAAAAAGTCGCTTAAAAATACTTTGTTTTAAATAACATTGTGAAAGTATCATCTAGAACTTATCAACAAGATCAAAACCTTCTACTATAAAGTCAGCATGGAGAACATTTTTGGATGCATTCTGGTTGTCCAGGCTTTGAAAATAAGTAAATCCAGACTCACACTATATGGCATAATATAGAAAGAGGTCAAAGGCTTCAGAATCCAGTTTTATCACTTACTAGCAATGTGACCTTGGGCTAGCTATCTACACTCTGAACTTCAGTTTCCCCTTCCATATAATGGAGATATAAACTGTTACCACTTCATGTAGTGTGAGGATTTAATGAGATAACAGGAAAAGCCTGTTTTATCCTTACAATAGGGATAACGTTATTCACCAGGTAAGATGTGGTCATGATGGACCTTCATCAAGTAGACTTCCAATAAAGAGTTTTAACAGTTCTGTTGGAAGGGGAAAGAATCAAGTTCTCTCTTTACACTTAAGTTGGTCTATAGTTGAGGAGGAATTCAGAAATAGATGCATTAAGGCAGTAAGCCACAACCGGACATGGTGGCTCACACCTGTAATCCTAACACTCAGAGAGGCCCAGGAAAGAGGATTGCTGGAGCCCAGGAGTTCAAGGCCAGCCTGAGCAAGACTGAGACCCCACCTCTACTACTACTAGTACTGCTAATAATAATAATAAATTAGCCAGGTATAGTAGTGCATGCCTTTAGTCCCAGAGATTCAGGAGGGTGAGGCAGGAGAATGGCTTAAACCTAAACATTGTAGATTGCAGTGAGCTAGAAGTATACCACTGTATGATAGCCAGGACAACAGTGTGAGAGTCCCCCCTCCCACCACACCATCAAAAAACAAACAAAAATAAAATAAAATAAATGGTAGTAAGCCATATTTGTACATCTCTTGCTACCCTCTCTTATGCAGTGTTGAGGGACAAAAAGGCAAGAATCACAGTGAGAAGTTCAGTTTCATTTCTGTCTTCTTATTTTCTACAATAAAAACCATTTTGAGAAGCTGATTTCTATTAGGTCAAGCATCAGTTTTATTACATAAAATACAGTGGGGAATGTGATACAGACCTCATCTTGGGAGAAAAGGAGGTAGAAAACAATATTCCTCAGAGTAAAGATAGTTCAAAAATGAAAATTCCTCTGCTTACTAAAGTTGCTTGGCTGAGGCCAACTCTTCTCTTAAATGCCTTAAAGAATCCAGATTTTCCAGGTGTTGAAACCTCATATTGATACAGGACAGGCGGAGCCCCAACCAGCTGAGCTGAGCTGGAGGACCTGCCGCCTTAGCCCTGGCAAAGTTGGTGCAGCAACAGCCAGCAGTGGAACCAGCAAGCTGGGGCGAAGGGTCAGACGAGGCTCCGGTAACCAAGGGGCCCGACAATTGCTGGGGAGAAACCAGCACCTTAGATCTCCTTCCCCTTGCACTTCTGGCTGAACCCGGAACCTCACCTTTTCTAGGCCGGGTCAATTTCATGTATTGTAGCTATTCACTAAATGAGTTCCCGCTGAATGTAACCTTAGAGGATCCAAGCTAAAAGTAACAATTGAGTCCCATGCAACTATATATACCTCTGAGCAAAGTACCCAGAGAGAGGCAGAGACAGGGAGCAAGAGAGCTCTTTCCCCACTCTGGGTTCTCTCTGCCAGGAGCTTGGTCATATTTTGTATTTTTTTCCTTTTCTGTAAATAAATCCTGTCTTACCACTGATCTGTGGATTCATTCTTTGAACCACCAAGACCAAGAACCCCTGAAGATGAAATTCCAGTATCAATTTACTGACTTTTCAAAACAGATAAAACTCAGCACCCAGATGGAATCAATGCTGGATCCCTCAACCACCTGCCCACTTTCTGGGCAGAAAGGAAACTTACATTAAAAAAAAAAAAAAAAGCCATTCAACTCCAGATATAAAATCTGCTAGTCAGAATTAAAACTGGGGAAAGGACATTCTAATTAATCAAGTAACACAATGAGGAGTTATTACTTTATCCCTCACAGTTTATGTCATCCGCCTCCCCTCCCAGCAGGTCAAATTTAATATTTGACAGCTCTGCAGCTCCTTCCTTACATGGGAATGTTTTCCTCTTTAGTAATATTCCTCTTGAAAACAGAAAGGAATTCGAAAATTGTTTCTGAACATTCTGCACAAATTGTCATTCTATCCAAACCACACTAATACAAAAACTGCACTTCTCAGAAGGCAACATCCCCCACCCTGTGCTTCAAGGGAGCGCCATGGACAGCTCCTCCCCCCTCTGCTAACCTGGGTTGATGGCCTGAAAACAGGACAGTGGATGTAGCACTTCCTAACATCTTTTATCATCTTGTATAAAGTACACATATGTGTATCTGCTTCTAACTGGAATAACAGTGAAGTGAGAGCAAGGGAGAAGAAAAATCAGGAGAAAGAGTTCGCTTTTTTCTTAGTTCCTCAAGGCAGCTCATGAGACAGAAACTTGTTCACCTCTCTGGTCAAGTAGAGTCAAGGGTCAGGAGGATATCTCCTCCCTCTGTCTTGAGATATGCTGCTTCCTTCCTGACTCCGTGCTCTGCCTCCTCTTCCTGTCCTTCTCATCCCTTCCCCATTCTGGTGTCAGAATAATATTGATAAAATGAAAATCTGACCCAAATCTCTGCCTCCTCCGAGCATCCTTAAGATAAAAGTCCAACCCGTTAAATGAAAAGTGTGTCATCACCTGTCTCTACCCTACTGCTCCTGTTTTATCGTCTAACATGTTTTTGCATGCATATTCTTTCAGCTAAATTGAGTTTCTTATAGGTCCCCAAAACAGCCAAGTTCTTAAACATGCTTCCACTGGCTGTCCATCTAAAACACACTTGTCTTTCAGACTCAGCTCCAACTCTACCTGAGAGATATCCCCAGAGCACAGTCCATGACCATCACCGCACACTGTGCAGCCATTCTCCCCCATGCTCATACGCTATGATGTATGACTCTGGGATAGCTGTTCCCACGCTGCATGGTGATTATTGGCAATCCCCTGAACTCTCTCAAGTCACAGACTGCTTTACTTCTCCATCCCCAGTATGAAGCTGACTGCCTGATACATGGGCATAGCTGACACTTGGTTCCTATTAAATTGAACAACATAATCACTAGAGAAGCTGAAAAATTTTTTTTAAAAAATAAAATAAAACAGGGTGGCACCTATGGCTCAAAGAGTAGGGCACCGCCCCCATATGCTGGAGGTGGCAGGTTCAAACCCAGCCCTGGCCAAAAACTGCAAAAATAAATAATAAAAATAAAAATAAAATAAAACTCCAGCAGTGCAATGCCAAAAAGACTACAACTGCTGACTCATCTGGATTCTTCATGTCACTTCCCATACTGCATTGTGACCCTGGGTATTTCCTTTGGAATACATTGGCCTCTGCATTTAAGACTCATTTCTTTGTCATATGATTTTACTGCCTTTCCACTTAATGGTGACTATTACTATCTAGTCTTACAGGTTGTTGCTTAAAAAGCTAGCTTTAAGTCCATACCCCAACATCAGACTAAAAACTAAAAGCATGTGCCATAATACAAGGAAAAAATAAGATGACCCCAAATAATTACAAAGAATAGAAGCTCCTACTACAAAGAGCCTGTTAAATCATTACAAGAATGAAAGAAAGTTTGTGTCAATGGACTAACAATTTAAAAACAATACTGATAACCAGACTGCTTCTGTAAAGGAGAAAGATAAGATACTGTCAGCTACTCTGTCCCCAAATCTGTATCCATACTTTGGTAAACAATTTCCATTAGGCATGAAGGGAAAAATTTCTTTGTATGATTTCTGTAAACCACTTTTTTCCTTTGGATCGGAATCCTGAGATTATTTTTGCCTTGTGGGGAGTCCCTATGTGATGGACTATGCTAGACTCTGGAAATTCAAAATCCATAGAGTACTTAACCAGAAGTACAGTAAAAACAAGAAGGAGATGCACTTGTCTACTTTTATTTGCTGAATCTGGTCCTAGGAAGCTTCCACGACACTGGATTATCTGCAGAGCAGATGGAAGCCCGCCCTCTTCCCCCCTACCCCCCCAGCAATCGCAGACTAGTGAGTCTTTTCTGATGACTAATGTTGTTTTTAAAAGTATCACCATCCTTTGTATTAACCTGGATGGAGCTGAAACACATTGTTCTTAGTAAAACATCACAACAATGGAAAAGCAAATATCTGATGTATTCAATACTAATAGGTAGCCAGGAGATAAATGAATACACACTCACACAAGAGAAAAACTCAGTTCGACTCCAGATGGGGTGGGGGAAGAGGATGGAGGGGAATTGGTGTGCTCCCACTTAATGGGCACGTTATAAGGGTAAATGGCAACCTCCTGGGTGTGTAATATAACTACAACAGAGACTCTACTTAACAAATGCAAACATTGTAACCTAATTGTTTGTACCCTCACATTAATCTGAAAAATACAAAAAAGTAAAATAAATAAAAAATTATCACCAAAAGGCCCTTATCATACTTTGCAATTAAATGCTACTGTACCCTTGGACTTGCAGTACTAATTCCGTGTTATGTTCTTTTCATTAATTTTAACATATATCAAAATCTACGTGAATCTGCTAAGAGGGGATAAAAAGAGTTACAGTGAAACCCCTAGAAAAAGTCCTCGTTAGTGGATGTCCTCCTGAGAGATAGACACTTGTACTGGTTGCCTACATGGAATGTAATGAGTAAGTCACAGCGAAGCAAATTATCTTTTAGAAGAAAAGTAATTTTTAAAAAGATACCTTTGCCTTAACCACTTCCAACCACTTTCGCTGATGGCAAACTCTGCAGAGACCATCTGCAGGAGTTGCTCGCTTTCCTATCCGTTTTAAAAGATACCTAAAATGCCTCTTTCTCCCTTGTTATTCTCAGTCAGAGCAGCCTGACACCGCAGGACCGGTGAGCCATTACTGACTTTGTAAGGTGCCTCTTTGAAGGGCAGAAGAAGCAGTTTTTGCAATGGGCATTCACTGACACCTCACACGCTGGCATTTTATAAGGTATTCAGATAAAACTGATAGATCTTCTTCTTCTCCACGAGAACTCCTTTTTTTTTTTTTCTGAGATCACAAAACAGGAAATGAAAGTGCTTAACCAAAATCCTCAATAGGAAATATAAATCTCTGGAACATTTTAAATATCTCCCAAATGTCTACAAATATTTCTTTCAAATGAGTTAAGAGATAATGACATTCTTTTTCACAAGGCCCAAGTGCTTAAATGTCTGCTCAGGGAAATGACCTCTCTGACCCCAAAAATAACAAATGAAGAGTTCAAGTAGCCCCCCCCACCAAACCCTCCTGAGTGCTGTCCTCTATCTATAAGTAAATAAACTAAAAGGAACCAGCTCCTCCATGGCAACTACTTGGAGAGAGGCATTAATCACTTCCAGAGTGGATTAATGCATTTGTGGGTAGTCACAGTACAGAATGCTGTCAGACCTCTTTGGTCCTCCCTGTAAAATGGAATCGTGGTCCTATCCCTATAAGGTTTTCTCTTTATGGTTATTTTTCATGTACTGATCTGGGTTTTATGCCACCCTTTCAGAAGAACAGGGTTCAGCCTCCTCCCTATAATCGCTGCTGTCCAAGAGGTGTGACAGCCTGAAGACCTCTAAAGAAAAGATACCAGGGGTTATACAGGGCATCTTTCAATCCAAAGTGGTAATGGGAACAAGAGCCTTCTCTACCTTGCAGGTCAGCTTTGGTCAACGCAACTTTGTTAGCAAAAGAACAGAAAAAGCGAAAACAATAACCAGAGGTTAGTAAGAGGTAGAATAAACCAGGGTAACATTACAGAAATAAAAAATGCAATCTGCATAACCAACAACACTCAGACAGACAATCGAAATGCTCTGCAGGTTCACTAGACACAGCACAGTCAGGTTGGGAATGGCAGAGGGACACCAGATCAGGGGCAGAGCAGGCCTCCTCAGAGCCAATCAGCAGACAAGAGGCAGAGCAGGCCTCCTCAGAGCCAATCAGCAGACCAGGGGTGGAGCAGGCCTCCTCAGAGCCAATCAGCAGAGCGGGGGCGGGGACAGACTGGGCTTGAGGAAGCACAAGCAACGGGCAACAGGAGCCTTCACACATCCACACAGCCAACCCCAAGGTATATGGGCCAGAAATAAGGGTGGTGTGTAGCCAGACTGAAAGACACATATGTGCGATAGGATGGGACCCATAAAAATAATTCTGAACACTTAGAAATTGAGCATGGAAGAGTCAAGTTGCTTGAGCACATCCCTTGCACCCTCCAGCAAATGCCAGGAAAGAACTTGGTACTAGAATTGAACGCTTGCATCAAGGTGCTTTGGGAACACCAAAGAGCTCAATTTATTTACTTTATAAAAATACAGCCAAATTCAAATAGTTGTGGGCAAAACGGCACCAAACTGATGCCCTTCTTATTTATTTATGCCAGTCTCAAAACAAAGTACGTGTGTTTCTATCAGATGTTTACCATCTGGTATTGTGGGACAGGACTTCTAGCTGGTAATGCCTTGGCCTCTGCAGCAAAGCTGGCCTCAAGATAGGAGGAGATATGTGCCAGCCAAATATTAAATCAGGCATTATTTTTTTAAAATCCTAGCTTAAAGTGAGAGGTAGCAACTTACAGATAAATGTTGGCTAGAAGTTACCCAGAAATTGTACTTAATTTCTTTTTTTTTTTTTGAGACGGAGCCTCAAGCTATCCCCCTGGGTAGAGTGCCATGGCATCACAGCTCATAGCAACCTCCAACTCCTGGGCTCAAGCGAGTCTCCTGCCTCCGCCTCCCAAGTAGCTGGGACCA